>JASAND010021346.1:0-10491 GCA_030248195.1 Trissonchulus latispiculum | reverse complement strand
AGGATATTCTGGCGGGCCTGACGTCGGGACAGTTGATGATCTCGACGCTTCAGCTGACGCACGAGTCTCATGGAATTGATCTTAACTTCTGCAGCCATTTCGTCCACAACGTTCCGCAACTGATCTGTGTCTAAACAAATAAAATAAAATAAACACTGCAAACAAATTCATAATTTCAACATTATATTTCAGTCGTGTTTTGAAACACATCAGCATCTGGCTGAGACTAAGCAACTAGTTGAGACTAAGCAAAACCTTATAGTTTTCACAAAAATACTGATATTGCAATTCAGTAAGACTTAAAAGCAGAGTCCCAATCATCATCTATCAGCTCACGCTGGCTTTTCGCCAAGAAAATTATTGAGACATAAAACTGTAGAAATGAAGTTACCCTCCTAATTAATTAATTAGTTGAAATCTCAAGCATACAGTTCCGCCATTCAAGTACATATAAAAACGGCACAATTTTTAATGCCAACAAAACTCAAAGGCTAACCCATCATTTCAAGATCAGCCCTCGAATAGAGGGCAACACTCATCTTCCTATCCATCAGCCCGTTTCCTCTGCCATCCGACATAAAGGAAACGGACGTCTCTGTCCAGGAGTCAGTGTCAAGGTCATAGTGCGGCAGACACGCGTTGGCTCCGTCATAAATATCGTGAAGGAGATGGGCCAAAGCCATGCCTTCCTGGCCGCCAACGGAGCAGCTGGAGTCCCCGCTGCTCTGACGCGGACGCCATATACCCGCTGTGGCAGCGGCGATTGACGTTGACGCTAGCGGGATGGCGGGATGCATTGACACTGACTAAGGCACGAAACTGACATAAGGCACTGAAACTAGCAATATGGGATTCAGATACGTTAAACAAAAATTTTTGCTTGAAAAGTTTTCAAAACCTATTTGTTTAAATAACTCCAATAATTCTAAATTCGAGAAATATGAATGGAGGATGACATAAGAATTATCAGTTTCCAAAAACTAGGATTTATTCTTAAGAAAAGTGTGCTTGGAAACAATGTTTCACACAATGCAACTCTATATACTTACATATATTAATTGACTGTGATATAAAAAATTTTAAATTTAAAAAAATATGAACAAGCTATTGCGGAATAATAGGAAATCAATAGCGGAGACCAGCTGCTGATATAGAGCATTAAAGAAGTGAAATGTGACTTAATTTGCATAAATTCGCATTTACTTTCAATAGTATATATTATCTCTACACTACGTTCCGAGATAATCTTCCTTAAAAGTCTATGGAATACAAAGATGGGAAAACAAAGCATAACTATTGCTTTTCAGAAATGTTTAGTATATGCCAATGATCCGAACGTCAAGATAACGCAAAAAACTAAATACAGGTTTTTGTAGGCATTTACAGTTGACTAGTTGACATAAAACTTTCTAATAAACTCAACCAATTTATACTACACAAATTTTGGTTTTGCCCGGCTTGTTTTGGTTTGACAGTTTGGCTGAAAACTTTAAGTGATTCCAGATTTAATCAGGTGGTATAATAGTTAATACCTGCACCGCTAAACTCAAGCGAAAAACAAAACCTCCTACAATTTACTCTCTCGTTCTCCAGAAAATGATTCATGAAGTTTGAAAATAGGTTTATGACACAACATTAGTAGCATATTAACAGTTTAACAAAAGGTTTACTACAACAAACAAATTAAACTTTATCACAAAACGGTGAAGAAGTCAGCTAGCAGACGTCTGTTGCAAGCGAAAACTTTCCCACAGTATATAAGTGATAGCCAAGAATTACATAGATCTTGAAGTAATTTTTGTATGGGTAAATAAACAGGTCACAGCAGCTGCTTAAGCCAGCAGAACCAAACACAGACGTTATACCAGCTTTACGAAGCGAAAATCTATAACTGGTTCTAGTGAAAACATGCTAGCCTAGTTTCAGTATTATTCGTATACATTTTTATCCTATGTACCAGAAATTCTGTTCACATTTATGTAGTTATCATACATTATAGGACTATACTAAGCACGTGATATGGTGCCATCGTGTCTCCCTTGAATCTCGAATATATTAACAAAATGAATACCTACGCGTTGATGGGCTTTTCAGTCGTTTTCAAGAACAACTGAAATTGCAATAAATTGATCATCCTAGATGGCTTTTTTATTATTTTTAATGTTTAATTTATATGGGCTCGGTTTCGCCGCCTACATTTCGTGCATGCGTTCAGCTAATAGAGAGAAGGAAACATGCAATACATTTTTTCAGGAAACGTACGTAATTGTACTGAAATCTGTATAAATATATATATATATATATATATATATATATATATATATATATATATATATATATATATATATATATATATATATATATATATATATAATATATATATATATATAGGTACATACATCAAACCAATTATATTACTGTTGAGCTCATTGACTAGAGCAGAAACTGCAGTTTAATTGAGCATTGTTAGAATGGATGTGGTCAAATCAAATATTAATCGACAAAAATCGGCAAACACACAAGCACATTGCGCATTTCCTGGTTGAGATATACACCGGTTTGCACCAACTAATATAAGCTCGAGGTTGAGATTACCTTGAGCTTAGCTCGAGATTAGCTTGAGGTTATCTGGAAGAGCGTTGCACCAACAAAAGTTTGAGAATAACTCAACCTCGAGCTAATCTCGAGCGCCTAATTTTCAATCCTGGTCAAGAGTAGGATTGACTTTATTTCTTACCAGTTTTATAATAAAATAATTGCATTGTAACGTATATAATTTGGATTTCCAAACAAAAATGCCGAATTACTGTTAAACTGCAACTGCTAACAATAACTCCACAGAAATTAGACATCATAATTTCTAAATTTGTTGTTCTCATTCTTGTCATTCACAAAGACTGTTTAATTCTAAACACTGCCTCCGTGCTCTTAAAATTGTACTGTAGGCGGTAGCATTCACCGTCGGAACTGCAGACATTTGGAAGCCATCATATCGTATTATAATCGTCCTTGTCAAGCGAGTACCAAAGACAATTTACTTCAATTGTAATGTGTAAGGTAGAATAGTTGAAATGCTGGTAACTGTTGATTGGCCCTTTCACTTAGCATGTGACTCTTTAAAAGCATTGTATTGGATAATCCACAAGTTAGAGTTTAGCTGGAGCTTAGCTCCAGCTTGACTAATCTATATCAGAAATTAGTTGGTGCGAGAGGTAACCTCGAGGTTGAAGTTAGAGATAAGCTCAAGCTTACCCAATCTTGAGTTCGAGATTAGCTCCAGCTTAAGCTTGAGCTAATCTCGACGTTGGTGCAAACGGCCGATAATACCCGAATTACAACTAAGCCTAAATCGTAGTAAGCTTGTAATGCTTTGCTTGCTTTAAGCTTTTGGCCTGGACTCAATTACTCAATTTTCATACACATGCTCTAGATAAACCCTGAATCACTTTTAGGTGAAGCAGGCACACGTCAACTGTTTGAAATAGAGTAAAAAGCAAATTACCGAAGGAAGAGGTTAAGCAGCCAACCACCAGCACCATCGGTTTTTGTCCGGTTTTCTGAGTTTGCAGAGTTCGAATAATTCGAGCGTAAAAACACAGTGCACATGGGGTAACGGCATCTTAAGGTGGTGATTCCTTTTGGGCACATATTGTTGGTTGACGGCCCAAACCAAGATGAAATTTGATGAAACTTTTCAAAACAAGTTCATTTGGTGTTCTAACACCTTCCGCGCAATCCCACTTCAAAATTTCGAGATTTCCGTTCAGGACGGTTTCTGCCAATTTCTGATAGTTGAGCAGCAGCTGCGTAGCTATAACTATACTCATTTGAAAGATCCCGTAGAGCTCTACGTTTTTGCTTTTCGAAGCAACTTTCTAGCTCTTCTCTTGTGTGAGATATAGCCGATTTTCTTATTTTGGCGTTGAAAACTTATCATTTCTGAAGAAATCAAATAATCCACGATTTCTTGAGCTACGCAAGCCGTAAAAATAAACTAAGGGTGTCGATTTGAAGGTCTCGTCGAGGCCGATTATAGGAGAAATGATAATCGTTCAACTGCTATCCCGTGAGCTGCTATCATAAAAAATGTAGTTTTTGCAAAAACGTGACCGAATTTTTTCCAGCGATTGTGGAGCATTTACTATGCAAGCTAGAGGGTTGCCACTTGCTGGAAGTGTTTTGCACTAAAATACCCAGAGACCCTTTTTTAGTTGTCCCGATTGCTGCTTTCTAGCTAAAGTGGTCGCTTGCCGAAGTTTGGAAAAGTAGGCAAAATCCAGGTTGCGCATACATTTTAGCTAATTTCGTTCTAACGAAGAGCGGTTTCATAATAACTAAAAAAGGGTCCCCAGCTATTTGATAGTGGAATCGAATGATGTAGCCGATGCTTCACGAAAAAATTTACGTTAGTCTGCAAAAAATCTGGAAAATTAAAGTACTTCGAAAATCCAGCAAAATAGTTTCCGAAAACTGAACTTAGTTTCATTGAAAGAGAATTGAAAGTTTCATTAGAAAGAGAAAATATTAAGATCTATTTTGATATAAAAATGGCTTCTTAACTCCAAGTAATGAATGAGTAATAAGGGGTCAAAATTGATGTCTCCAAAAGGAATCACCACCTTAAGGTGCTGGTATCGTTTTGTGCAGTGCTTTTGTGCGTATTTTTTGAAACGCCATAACTTTCGCAATTTTGTGAGTTGGAAAGAGCTTTATACATCATTTTAAAGCTTATAATCTGCAGATTCCCATGAGAGTGCGAAACTAGTAAAAATCGGCAAAAAATAGCTAAAACTTTCTGACATACTGACATCTGACAGACCAAAAATTTTTGAACATCGATTTCTCAAAACTGTGGAATCGGCCAAAATTTTTGCTTGTGCTGTCATATAAAGGACATGTGGGCCGAGGGACATTTTTTTGGATTTGGCTCAGCAGGTCTTAACGTTCAAGAAAATCCATTAAATGTGCGGTGACACGAAATTTCGCAACTTTGCATTGAGTTTTCTCGCAACTGGAGATGTTTTAGCTCAAACCAAGAAAAACGACCCTCCGCAATAGTGCGAATTCTCATTCTGCCAAAAATCACGCGAATCCATTGGGTAGTTTTTGAGAAATCGATGTTCAAAACAAAATAATCGCAGTTTTGCCAAAATGGTTTTTTTGGCCAAATCTCTAGCTTAGAGCAACAAACTCCGGCTAATAGGCATTGATAAAATGTGCAATAAGACTGTGTATCGATAGAGTATAAATAAACCAAAATTATCTGTACGATTTGGCAGTAATTTTGAAAAAACTGATTTTCTCGAAAACGGCCATTTTTGAACCCCAAAATTCGTTTTTTGCTTATACTGACTTAGCCCCTAGAGATAGCTCAAAAGTTGTAAAAGCAAAAATGTTCATTTTTATGCCCTCTTTCCAGCCATACCAACCAATCTGGTGTCTCGACTATGTGCTGAGAGAATAATGGCAAAAACCAAAAATTTCTTATCTTTGCACCTAAAAATGCGGGACTGGTCCCAGAATGTTAAAGAGCACCGAAATAGTATATTTGGAAAGTTTCATCCACTTTCATAAAGAATTAAAGCCTATAGGGTCAAATTTACACAAAGCGATACCAGCACCTTAAGGGGGGTCCATTTTTTGGTCATTTTTTCGACTTTCTCCGATCTCGCTGATTCTTACATATTTTATTGTCTAAACGGTATATTTTAACGAGTTTTTAAAATTAAAGTTGTAAGACTTACGGTTATTGAGTAATTTCACCTCAAAGTTGAGATGTCATGTGTTAAACATAGGAAATTAGAAAAGTTGTCACTTTTTCACGTGCGCCAGAGAAATCTCACGCATGGCAAAATGGATCCGTTCAAGCTTTATATCATATTAATTCCATGTTTCCGAACTGTGATTTGTAGGAATCAGAATTTTAAATTAGGTCTTTTTAAAAAGTTTTAATGAATTTTTGAAGTATTAAAATTTCGCGTCAGTTCAAATTTTAATACTTCAAAAATTCATTAAAATTTTTTAAACACCTAATTTAAAATTCTGATTCCTACAAATCACAGTTCGGAAACATGGAATTAATATGATATAAAGCTTGAACGGATCCATTTTGCCATGCGTGAGATTTTTTGAGAATTGTAAACCTACTTACTCCGCAACCAATTATATTTATTGCGTATTGCCAATGAGTGTTTTCCTGCTTTACAAACACTGCAAAAATCGGTACGAATTGATCGTACAATACGTGGCCTCGATTACAATGATATTATCAATCAATCAATCATATTATTTGCCAAATAAAGCAAAGAAAAACTGCCTCGGCCTCGATTTCACTAATTCCAAATTATCCTCCGAGAGCTCCTGGAAATAATGGAATCCTTACGCTACTAACTTGCTCACATTTTGGAAGAGACCTGCAACTGAAATTACATTAAGCAAGAGTACATAATATAAGAGTGTGACAACTGGCAAGCTCTCTGTTATTAGAGCAAAAACTATGCTCTGTTCGCTAACGGCCTACCCCCTCCCCAAATTGGACCCCAGTGAACAAAGTAAATTCGCCCGCTATGTTTGTGTTCTAAAATTCGAAACAGACACAAATTACACTTACGCACTGCTTGTGTTTTTGAGCTTAAGCACATAAACATAGAGCGAGTGAGCGTACCCCCGTTTGGACCCCGTACCCATGTAGGGGCGGAGTGAGAGGGGGTCAATTTGGGGAGGGGGTAAGCCGATAGCGAACATAGCATGGTTTTGGCTCTAACTGCATAGAGTATGGCGCTTGTCATACTCTTATACATTATGTACTCTTGCTTTAAGGTACACATACAACAACAAGCTATGTTCTCGGTTATTCTTCCGCATGCGCACACCGGTGCCTAAAATTCTCAAAACTTAACCGATTGAGCTTAAACAATTTTGGCCATCCTTGGCTTGGCTTGGTTTTTTTAAAATTCTAAATTTTTGTCAGATCGATCAGGAATGTGCTCATATGTACCCATACCAAATTTGAGCTCAATCTCAATCGGTTACGTTTAGCGAATTTTAGGCACATGTGTGCGTATACGGAAGAACCGCCCTGCGATCTTTTGCGCTTTCCCCCAGCCCTAACTTTTGATTTATTTGACTAATATATAACTTTGAAATTTTGTATGGGTGCATATTGGAGGCGGGTGAATTAAAAATTCAAAAATTTTAACATTTTAACCAATATCGGACCATGCGGAGATTTTTTATTTTTTATTAAAAATTGAATAATATATTAACAAAAATAAGTAAACAGCAAACGGTTTCTTAATTTTAAAAAATTTTAAATTTTAGTTTGGTAAGGGGTGGTGACTAAGGGGAACTGAAAAATTTTTAAAAAAAATGTTGCTGAAAACTTGCACACAGGGGTTTTCAGGAGCGCTGAGAACGAATCTGAAATCCGTTTTTCGATTCAGCTTTTCGTTAGCTCAGTATAAGCTAAGTGGTAAGCTTTACATGCTCGCTTATACTGAGCTAACGAAAGGCTGAATCGAAAAAAGGATTTCAGATTCGAGCTCAGCGCCCCTGAAACACCTGTGTGCAAAGTTTCAGCACAATTTTTTTCAAAATATGTTTGGGTTCCCCTCAGTTACCGAACAAAAATTTAAAATTTTTTAAAATTTTAAAATTTTTGAATTCATCAGCCTCCAGTATGCACCCATAATTTCAAAGTTATTGGTTAAAAAATCTAAGGTTAGGGCAGAGGCGAAAACACAAAAGATCCTCACCCTGTTGTCGAGTATATTTTGCTGAGACGTTCACTATATGAAATTTTTCTTTGAAAAATAGACACGGCGATCTCATTTCCATTTTATAAATTATTGTGGCAGAATAAAAATTCTCTGTTTGCCCTTAAATTTTGTTAACTTTGAACATGACCGTGCCAAAGCGCTAAAAAACGTGACCACGGAATAGGACGAAGAATACTGGAGATTTTAAATAGATTGATTGCATCATCCTCCAGTGCTTTCGCCCCAGTCTGAACACAGTTTCATGTCACTGCAGTTTATTGGTCTATACATAGGGATATCTGTTGTTTCGCGAACTTCAATTATGCAAATTAGATATGCAAATTAAGTATGCCTGTATATATACGTGAGCATCATAGTGAAAGGTTAGTTTTTCTGTTTATTCGCTTCACTTAGTATGCCACGGTCGGTTGTCTCCGAAGGCGAGCGCTCTGACAGCTCGCAGGCTAGTCGACAAGTACGGCAATCACCTCCGTCTGCCCATTCGACTAATTCTAGCCGTTCTCGGAGAGCTTCCGCCGAATCAGGCTCCAGTCCTGGTTCATCATCCAGATCTTCTAGGCCGCGTGATCGACGACAGCGGACCCGCAGCCGCTCGACTGATTCCGTCTCTTCCCAAAGAGGCAGAGATAGCTCCTCTTTGGACCGGGTAGCCTCCCCGTCAGAAGCGTCCGTTGCATCTGCGTCTTCACGAGTGCGCCGGACGGCTGCTACGGTGCCACGCTTCCATGGCACGGATAACCCTTTGCCTGAGGCATGCCACGTCTCCCCTCTTGACGAGCTGGTGGGACCCTCGTCTGCGCCTCGGCCGACCTTGGCCATCACTTCCTGGGTTCAGGAACGCTGGGGAACCTGGACGGGCGACGCTCTCAAAGCTGATGACGCTGTCTTCAGCAAGTTAGTTGTGCCGGCAGATGTCGCACCCAGTTTCGAGCCGCCTTCGCTCTCCCGCACTCATACGCATTTGTTTTCGGCAGAGCGTCGGGCTGAGGAGGCTCGACTGGTGGCCATCCAGCAAGATGTGCTGACAGCGGCACGCGGGGTTGCTGCCTATTTGGGTTCGGCAGCATCCCGCGTCGATCGGCTTCGTCGCCGCCATCGCCGAATGAGGCGCACGTCTTCTGGTCATGGTAAGACGGTGCGCTTTGATGCGTCCCGTTTTACTGAGCAGATGGGTGCAGTTTTGCATCTGTTGGCGTCGGCATCTCGCCGCTTATCGTTTCGCCGAGCGAACAATGCTCTTGGAACCCTGGGCCGGTCACTGCGCCGCAGAACCTCCGCTAAAGAAGCATTGGAGGGCGCTCAGCTGGGCTCCTTGCTGGGCCCAGAGATCACGAAGCTTGCCAATACCGAGTCTGCGCAACGGGATCGGTTGGATGAAACTTCCAGAAACCTCAGCGCGCCAAGGGTAAGCACTATGTCTCCTTCTGCTGACACTTCACTTGCTATCCTTCAGCCAGGTGGTATGTCTCGCAGTACTATTGCTACAAAAGCTAGTCTACCTCTTTCTCCTCAACCGTATGTTTCTGTTTCTAGGGTCGTGGACGGTCTCGCACCAATCAGCGTCAGCGTCACTGGGGACGTTCCGGCGATCGCGGCCGCGCTTTCCGCGGATCTAGACGTGGACGCTACACTCAACCGCAATCGTGATCCACCCTCCCGCTGTCTGGCGAGTCAACAACTTTCGGTGAGTATTATTGTTCCTTTAATAGATGTTTTCTTTTCTTCTTTCGCGGTTTTGGGTACCATTTCATGTAATAAGGGTCTCAATTCTTCAACCTGGCAGCTTGGGGAATACCCTGTTAGTGGTCGATTGCGCTATTTCGCGCACCGTTGGAAGCAGCTTACTGCCAACATTCTTATTTTGCAGATTGTTTCGGGCTACAAAATTGAGTTTTCTCGGCGCCCCCCAAACCGCTCTAACGTTGTCACTCGTTTCAGCGATGCTGACAATCGATCAGCTTTCCAGAGGGAATTAAAGTACTTTACTTGACAAAAGTATCGCTCGTGCTATTCCTGCGTCACAGGTTAAATATACTTCGAATCTTTTTATCATACCTAAGAAAACGGGAGACAAGCGAGTAGTTACGAACCTCCGTCCACTCAACTTTTATGTGTCTTACCGGAAGTTTAAAATGGAAACTCCGCAACAATTACGCTACCTAATTCGCCATAATGATTGGTTCTGTTTCATCGATATTAAGGACGCCTATCCCCATATTCCTATAAACCGTGCTCATCAATTTTACCTAGCTTTCAACTTTGAGCACACGTTCTACTGCTACCAAGCCTTACCTTTCGGTCTTTCTTCTGCGCCCCGCATCTTTACAAAGTTACTTCGTGTAGTCATAGCGCTCCTGAGGCGGTACGGCGTTCGTGTTGTCATTTATCTAGATGATATCTTTGTTTTGGCTGAGTCTTCTGAGCGGTGTCTCCAGCATGCGCATTGGCGCATTGGCGCAAGTTACTCCTTTATCTCGGCTTTATTGTTAACATTAGCAAATCGGAACTTATTCCGAGACAGGTCATCCCTTACTTGGGATTTGTTTGGGATTCCAACCATATGACTGTGTCCCTCTCGGACGTGCGTAAGCACCGTATTCTGGGCGTTATTAATACTTTACAACAGACGTCTTCGTGCACTCTGCGTGACGTCGCCTCATTGGCTAGTTCGTTTTCTAGTTGCTTATTGGTTATGCCTAATGCTTTTCTCTAT
>JASAND010021345.1:0-15977 GCA_030248195.1 Trissonchulus latispiculum | reverse complement strand
CGCCGCGCATGTTTGTGCAAACAGCCGCGTATATATGCTCGTATACATATGGATGTATACACAATACATAACCACATATATATCATATCGCAGCAGCGACTCGGCAATATGTGTGAAAAGTGGCTGAGACAGTGTGTGTCAGTGCCGCAGCAGCTGCGGAAAAATTCTCGGCAACCAAGAGCACATCGAGTTGAGTTCTCAGCCCCGTACTTACTGTTAAAAGGTTACGGACCAAAGAAAGTTGGTGTTTCTTTATTTTTTCCGGTGCCTCCTATTTGATGGTTGGCATCATATATAACGCGGGTCCAGTTTCCCAAACCGGACAAATTTGTCGTCGTCGGGGACAAGGTAACGAAAAAAATGTATTGCCCCAACAGCCGGAAAATTAGTTTTTACAGCTAAATTTCAGCCGGACATTCCCGCCGAAATTTTTTAGCTAAAATGCATTTTTCGGAAAAATACAAAATCTTGAAATTTTTCCAAAAAATTGAAGATTTTTTTGCAAATTTTTGACAAAAAATTGGTAATTTTAATAAAATTAGCGTTACGTAATTTTTCGAAAATTTTACAAATTTTTTTCTGAAAATAAATTTTGTTTGTTCAAGGTACGTTTTCTCAAAATTTTTTTTGGGATATTTCTCTCCTATTTTTCAATGTATGGTTATATTGCGTATAATGTTCGCCAAGTTGCCGAACTGAAAGAGGTGGCCAAATTGCCGCCATAGGTCTCGCAGCTCTCTCTAAAAAGAATTTAAAGAATCACAACTTTTTTGTGCTGCGCAGTGGGGCCGCAAATTTGGCTCACGCTTTAAAGTGACCATTTACCGCCGCCAGGTCGAACGTTATGCTGAGCCGATTTCTTTTCTATATCTAGAAAATTACAAATATTGAACTAACTAACAGCGTACAGCCGCGCCTATCTACTTACGATCATTCGTCAAAAGAAATTTGTCGAAAATCGAAATGTCATTCATTCAACTTGGAAAGCTTCATTCTTTCCATACAATGATTTTCAGCCGGAGAATCGATCCGTCAGACCCACCCACGTCGGGAGTCCCGCAATGTCGGGAGGCGGATCGCTGGAAAACCGCATCCTGGAGGTCTCATGTTGTGATTTTACCCGGCCTCTCAGCGTCCCTTGCTCCATAGGGTCCCGGTACTACCTTTACGTTCGACGCATCTTGCCAAGCTGGTTCCAGTTTGCCGTTTTACGGGTCCGTAGGCGTCCGCGCTCGTTCAAGGGTCGAAAATAATGTTTCAAGGTCAAATTCTTGGTATCGTCGAAACTCTTGGTGAGCTGACAATTTTTGTCATAGAACTGCGTACCCAAAGTGGCTGTAGAGTGCTGTGGTGGGGTTGAATTCGAAAAATTTCGGTCAAAATAAAATTTTGATGGGTCAAATTTGGTATTAAATGAAAGCCCTAAAGCGAGTTGACCAACGGTTGATTACAACCATCCACCAATATACAAAGTTGTGATAACGTCACGTGCCTATGAAACTTTTGTCACGTGCCTATGAAACTTTTTTTGTCTTTACTCTTCAACCGGAACAAAGTGATTATATATATAATAGACACAGCTCACACACATGCGTGTTTTTACATAAAGATCTTCATAAGCATTACATGGTCGCAACATAGGCCGCGGCAGTGATTCCCAAAAGATAGCAAAATAAACAGGAGACAGCGTCAAATACTTTTCCGCGCAGAAGCTGTGCAAACTTCTACGCAGACTCTTCCGGTCCCGGCCCCGCTCCCACGCAGAGTTTGGTCAGCGGATAAAATTCGGCGCACTTTGTAATGTAAATTTTTTATACAGTAGCGCGCGCCTTTATTACGCATGTGTGTGCCGATTTAATATCTTTATATTTCTACAGTGTATTACGCAAATCTTTGTAGAAATGTATTAATGAAATGAATTTTCAATACGGCTGGTAAAATGAACATAACATTTCGAAATTGTGATTTGCAAGTATTTGTGTGCGGGAATAAAGGAGAAAAATCAGTGCAGTATTTCCTAAGATACGTACGTATGTAAAATGTTCGTAAAGACCAATTTAGTTTTTCACAGTTTTTTTTAGTTTTAAGAAATATCTTAATAACGACGTTCATATATATATATATATATATATATATATATATATATAATCTCACGTTTCATTAAATGTTAATGTTCTCATTGAATGCAACGTATAAGAAACATATCAGAAGAAAATTTTAGCTTTTTTAAATCGCAGCGAAGCAGTTTCAGAACAATGTGCAACAGTTTTTTCCACAGCAAGGATTATAATAGGTAAAAAGTTAACTACATATCGTGGCTTCATATTTACACGTATACGCACTGCGCCTAAACATTGGGGCCGCCCAAAATTGCCGGGGCCGTAACTCATTTCCAAAACAGAGCAGCAGGGGTTTGCCGAAATTGTGCTCCACAACTTGCACTTTAAGCACAAATTGTACACACCGACTTTGTGTGCGAAGTTTCATTGAAAATTGCTCCGGAGCTCGGATATGACTACGGTTTTCCTGGAAGCCGGTAGAATTGCCCTCTTCGTTCTCGCCCATTGCAATAGCTCGACATTACCAGCTGGGACCGATTTCTGCTTCTATATTCAGAAATACATATATTGAGCTACCAAAACTCAAGTCCAGTTTTGCGATCAAGTATCTTCTGTCAAAAATGACGAAAATACGAAAAAAGAAAAATGAAACCTCGCTATTCATTCACCTTTTGTGAGCTAGTCTATATCTAAATTGTGCTAATTTTATTCGTAAAACGATCCCAGCATAAATTTACAGTCACATTTTCAGCCATCTGAAGGACTTTCAGTTGGCCGTCTTTAAGTGATCATGAGGTATTTTGAAAACCGGACCAGCGTACTTGTGTATTTTTGTTTCCGAGTGCGAAATTTTCCCATTTCTGACTGCGCGGAAACACCTGCAGCTGCGTCTTTCCAAGTTGCAAAAGAATAAACGCAGCTTGAAGCTCCGAATCAATGCGTTTTTACGACTTTTGGTAAAGTTAAGAGCTTCATTTTACGCTGCGTGCCTCTATTATGGTGCGAAAGTACACATATAAAACGAGAAAAATGAACAACATAGTGATCTCGCCGTTGTTTAGCCATATTATTAGATCATCGCTTTGCATCAGCTTAAAATCATTAGCATTTTCACATTTTCTGTGCCTTTATATACAAAATTTCACATTAACACTCACAAATATTAACACTTTTCTGAGGAGCATCCTTGTAGCTTGTATATATATATATATATATATATATATATATATATATATATATATATATACAAGCAACAAAGATGCTCCGCAGAAAAGTGCTTAATACGTGCGAGTGTTGGGTTATGTGAAATTCCTATTGAGAACGTAAAGACACAAGAAATGTGAAAATGCTAATATGGTCAAAGCTGATCTAAGCTAATATGATGATCTAATAATAGTCTAAGCTAAGCTATGGCCTAAACAACCTTGGATCACTATGTTCTGTTCGGTTTTCTCGTTTACTATGTGTACTTTCACACCATAATTAAATGAGCACGCAACGTAAAATGAAGCTAAGACTCTTAACTTTACCAAAAAAGTCGTAAAAACGCATTGATTCGAGGTAAGCTGCGTTTATTGCTTTTGCAACTTGGAAAAGGGATTTTTGTACGTAATTTCACGCAGTCGAAATTAAAATTTCGCACTCGAAAACAAAAATACACAAAATTTACGCTGGTCCGGTTTTCAAAATGCCTCGCGTTTGCCTCCTTGACCCTCGAGACGGCCAACTGAAACCAGTCCAGCAAGATGGCTGGGTCGGGCTGTAAATTTGTCTACGGGGATCGATTTCCCAGGCCAGAACCTTTAATTTAAGATATAAGATTTAAGCTTTCTAAGGTGAATGGATAGCGAGAATTTCGATTTTTCTTTTTTCGTATTTTCGTCATTTTTGACCGAAAAGGTCTGATCATAAAACTGGACTTGAGTTTTTAGTTAGCTCAATATATGTAATTTCTGAATATAAACAGAAATCGGTCCCAGCTGTTAATGTTCGAGCTGTGCAGTGGAAGAGGCGGAACGAAAGGACAATTCGTACCGAGGAGAAACCGGGAAAAACATCGCCGTCATAACCGGTCGGGGCAATTTTCCAATGAAACTTCGCACACAAACTAAAGTCGGTGTGCTCTGCAATTTGTGCTTAAAGTCTGGGGTGTGGGTAAAACCCGGCCCCGGCCCCTGCGCATGCATCTGTTTTAGGTGGGTTAATCACGGCCCCGGCCCCGGCGCAGGGTAACACCCGGCCCCAATGTTTAGAAAACCCGGCGCAGTTAAACAAATGCGTATACGTGTAAATATGAAAGCCTACGATATGTAGTCTAACTTTACCTATTATAATCCCTTACAACAATGGAAAAAGTAAACTATATTTGTACACATTGTTCTGCTGCTTCCTTTGCGATTTAAAAAGCTAAGTTATGCAATTGTATATTTTTCTTATACGTTGCATTCAATGAAACATTAACATTTAATGAAACATTTAACATTAGTTATATATATATATATATATATATATATATATATATATGAACGTCGTTATTAAGATATTTCTTAAAACTTAAAAAAACTCGAAAACTTAAATTTTTAGTCTTTACAATTTTATTTTACATACGTACGTATCTTAGGAAATACTGCACTGATTTTTTTAAATCGCTATTCCGTTTTACAAAATACTACAAATCACAATTTCGAAATGTTATGTTCATTTTGATAGTACCAGCCATTAATTCATTCGTAATACATTTCTACAAAAGGTTGCGTAATACACTGTAAAGTATAAAAGATATTAAATCGATCAACTGCGCCTTTACACATATACGTAATTATACAAACACCTTATACTGTATAAGAATTTACATTACAAGTGCGCCGAATTTTATCCACCTATTAAACTCTGCGTGCGTGGGCCGGGGCCGGAGCCGGGTTTTACCCAGACCCAAAGTCTGCGTAGAAGTTTGCACAGCTTCTGCGCGGAATATTTGACACTGTCTCCTGTTTGACACATATGCGCAGGAGTCACTGCCGCGGCCCCCTGTGATACGTTATGTAATGCTTATGAAGAAGAAGACGTCTTTACATGTAAAAGCACACGCATGTGCATGTGTGTGTTGGCTGTGTCTAATACATATATATATCCTTTAAATTCCGGTTGAAGAAGTAAAGACAAAAGTTTCATAGGCACGTGACAAAAGTTTCATAGGCACGTGACGTTATCTGGCACAGCAACTATTGGTGGATGGTTCCATGTCAAACGTTGGTCAGCTCACTTAGGGCTTTCATTTAATACCAAATTTGACCGCTTTTGAAAAATTTTATTTTTGACCGAAAATCGCGTATTCCCCAACCCCACCCCACCACAGCACTCTACAGCCACTTTGGGTACGCAGTTCTATGACAAAAATTGCTCAGCTCACTTAGGAAGTTTCATTTGATACCAAATTTGACCACTTTTGAAAAAACATTATTTTCGACCACTTGAACGGACACCGGACGCCCGCCCTACGGACCCTTCAAAACGGCAAACTGGAACCAGCCCAGCAAGATAGGTACGTCGGACGGCAAAACGAGTACCGGGAATGAGCTGGGCGCTCCAGAAAACCCCTATAGACAAAGTTTTGAGAGGCCGGGTAAATCCTACTATGGACCTCCAGGATGCGGTTTCCGACTTGACCCTCCCGACGGCAAAGTGGAACCAGCCCAGCAAGATGGGTGGGTCTGACGGTAAAACTGACTGCGGGAATCGATTCTCCGTGCCAGAAAATCATTGTATGGAAAATTAGAGCTTTCCAAGTTGAATAGATAGCGAGAAATTTCGATTTTTCATTTTTCGAATTTTCGCCATCTTTGACGGGCCACTGTGGTCGCTAGGGAAGTGATAGAGAAACGCAACCTGTACTGTTAGTTAGTTCAATATTTGTAATTTCTGAATATAGAAAGAAATCAGCTCCAGCTCATAACGTTCGACCTGAGCGACGACCACAAAAATGGTCACTTTTCGCTATGAGCCAAATTTGCGGCCCCACTGCGGCGCTGTGGCGCAGCTGCGGCGCAAAAAAGTTGTGATTCTTAAATTCTTTAGAGGGTACTACTAGACCCTATAGCCCTTTAGGTTGGCCCACCGCTTCAGTTCACGTGAAAGCGGCGAACATTATGCACAATGCCAACCATACATTAACATAGGGTCGGGTCCTGGGGGGGGCTTGTCCCCAAAAAATTTTGAGGGGGCTTGTACCTTGAACAAAAATTTTCAGGGGGGCTTGTACCTCAAGAAAAAATTTGTAAAATTTTTCGAAAAATTACGTAACGCTAATTTTATTAAAATTACCAATTTTTTGTCAAAATTTGCAAAAAAATCTTCAATTTTTGGAAAAATTTCAAAATTTTGCCCGATTTTTCCGAAAAATTAAGCATTTTAGCTAAAAAATTCCGGCGATGCCGGAAATTTTTTGAAATTTAGCTGTAAAAACTAATTTTTTCCGGCTGTTTTTGGTTGGCCATTTTTTCGTTACCCCTTGTCCCCGACGGCGATAGGGCTTGTACCTTGTCCGGTTTGGGGGGGGGGGGCTTGGACCCCCCAGACCCCCCGCGTTAACCTATGATGCCAACCATCAAATAGGAGAACCCGGAAAAAATAAAAAAACATAACTTTCATAACCGGTCCGTGGCGCAACTTTTTAACGGTAAGTGATACGGGGCTGAAACCTCCCAGACATAAACTCGATGTGCTCTACAATTTGCCCATGAAATCTGCGCAGGATTTTCCGCAGCTTCTGCGCAGCTTATTTTACACTGTCTCCAGCCACTTTTCACACATATTATAGGGGTCGCTGCCGCGACCCCTATGATATATATGTGGTTATGTATTATGTATACGTATACTTATGTATACGAGCATATATACGCGTATTTGCATAGGATCTCTTCTTTTGTTAATATATAGCTTTCGGCATTTGCCTTCTGTAAGACCCCGTTCCCTCCCACCCCGCCCTCTTTTTTTCCTGCTGCAGATTTTATTCCTTCGCAGTTCTATACGTACCAAGGCCATTTCTTCCATTTTCTTGTCATAAAAGTCTAGCCTCTTGTTGTGTGCTTCTGCGCAGAAAGAAAGAGAGTGTAGGAATTATGCCTGTCTGTCTTGTTATCTCTTCCCTGCCCCAAGGTTTCTTTTAACCCTTTAACAGCTTATATATATACGTACGTATTGTCGCTTGCGTGATGCGTTTTTGCTGGCTTATTAGGGCGTGGTATTATATACGTACCTGCCTGCCTACGTATTTATTATACTTAAGTATAGGTGTTTGCCCTTCTCTTTATACTCATATTATGTATATATATTTTTTGGTACTGGGTTTTTTCCAGGTCAAAAACTGGGGAGAATTGGTGTGGGGCCCACAGGTGGGGGGAACACCAAAAGTTGGGGAGATGAAATGGGCTAAAATGCTAAAAATATGGTAAAAATTGCCTGTTTTCAACATATATATACTGCTACAACTAAGCTAAAAGGCGCTCAGAAATCGGGTTTAAATTTTTGGAAAATTTTTTACCAAAAATCCTTAAGTGGTATTTTTTGGACTCCTTCCAAAAAACCCAAAAAAGTGGGGGGCCCACTAAAGAAAACTCCGCTGGTATACATTTATATCTATCTTTATATTAACTGAATTTTAGCTTTTTTCTTTCCCCGTTTCCCCACAGCTGTAGTTTTATTCTTTCTCATTGGGAAATGGAAAGGGAGACAGTCTCTTGAAATCTCATCTCATTTCTGAACTCTGCTTTCTCCTCGATTAAAAATGCTTAAAAAACTGAGGGTATTAACTGACTTATGAGGTTCTTTTACTTAGAGTTGTAGGAGCGGCTCGGTTCAGGTTTATATATACGTGTATATATACCAGGGTTGGGCGAGACCGAGATTTCACCGAGACCGAGACCGAGACCAGGGTACCGAGACCGAGACCAGGGTACCGAGACCGAGACTGGCCAAGTCTCGGCTTTTGGGCGAGACCGAGACCGAGACTAGCAATTTTAAGCTTAAAATTAGTTTTTTCAAGTTTTTGAGGCCTAGGCTCAGTATTAGGTACTTTAGCACATTAACATACGGTTTCTGCACCTCGTCAATTAGTTTTCATTACATTAATTTAAAATTTTCGCTGAAATTTGATGTTTTCAAAAAATTTCCGGTCTCGGTCCGAGACCGAGACTTTTGGGTGAGCGAGACCGAGACCGAGACCGAGACTGGTCAAGTCTCGGCTTTTGGGCGAGACCGAGACCGAGACCGAGACTCCCAACCCTGATATATACAGGGTTTTTCAAATTCGGACCTGTGCTTTTCAGTGTATTTTTCTAAGAAAAAGTGTGCGAAAACAGTAAAAAACACAAACGTGCGTGTATAGCTTGATAAACCGGCTAATCTAACTCGTTGGTTAATTTTGGCTGCGGAAGGGGTGCCCCCCCATGTGCGACCTCTCCCCCATTCGAGGAGCCCCCAAATTTCAACCTCCCCTTCATAACCGAAAAATTGGCAATTTTCGCCATTTTAACATAAATGTCAGAAAACTTCTCGATTTCACCGGATTTTCGTAGGGGTAGGAATTGTCTCAATACTTATTTTAGCTTAAGAACTCCCAAAATCGTATTTTTGCGAGTTTTTGGCAGCTTTCTTTGAAAAACAAATTGCAAAATTGCAAAGCAAATTTGCAAAACATTTTCAAAAAATGTGCCTCCCTTCAAAAAATTTTTCACTTAAAATCACAATTTTTTGCGAAGAAACGTCCGATAAGCGAGTTTTTGCTAAAAAAATAGCTGTTTCTTGTTAAAAAATGGCAAAAATCGCTTAAACTCGCCTTCAAAAGTACCCCTAAGAAAAATTGCTCTCACACAAGGGGTACATACCCAAATTTGCTTCCCCAAGGGTCAGTGAAATTTGACCTCCCGTTCAGGTATGAGAAGGTCCCCCCAGACGAAAGTGATCGTATTTTGACGTTTCCCCTGTGAAAATTTTTCTTACTAAGGCTCTGCTCAAGTCACACAGTCATATAAGCACAGGCGCGTAGCCCGGGGTGGGGGGGTAAGCGGAGCATGCTTCCGAGAAATATATGTAGTATAGTACGCATATATGTATATATGTAGCTAAGTAAGTTAATTTTTTAAAAGTTTTTGTGTCACTTATCCCCCTCCATACATATATATATACCTCTGTCTGTGTATCTACTAATGTCCATTATTCTGGTTTGAGCACATCGTGTCGGCAGGCTTGTAAGCTTATTAAATACCTTACGTGTGTATGCATTGGAGCAGTTTTTTGTTCTGAACGCCTTCTGTGAGCTTAAACATAAAAAATATAAAAGCATCCTGACAGCAGAGAGAGTAGAGTTCCCGTTCTGATGGTTTTTTGCCGTTTTTTCTCCAGCATATTTCATCTAATGAACAGTTATACGACAGAATTTTCTGCATATGTATAGTATTTACGTAAGTGCATGTTTGAAGTCTCTCAAGTTTGGATTATATATATACCCAATTCTATACCTATATAAATGCTGGTTCTTATAGGATTTTTCTGCGTAGTTTATTTTTTCCTGACTGAGGCTGCAGTTTCCCCCCACTCCGTCTTGGGTTGGGTTGCTTTGCTGCTCCAGAATAAAACAAAGTTTGTTTAGAAATTTAGGAATTTCAATTTTGGCGAGGGGTT
This sequence comes from Trissonchulus latispiculum, assembly GCA_030248195.1. Classification (NCBI taxonomy): domain Eukaryota; kingdom Metazoa; phylum Nematoda; class Enoplea; order Enoplida; family Ironidae; genus Trissonchulus; species Trissonchulus latispiculum. The sequence goes on along the minus strand of JASAND010021345.1, from coordinate 6,240 downwards.
TCAGTTTTAGGTCCATATCCCCCTGGTCATAGGTAGCAGTCATATAGGTGTATTCTCTGCTCGAAACTGTCAGTAAAAAACCTGTCTAATGTAGAAAGCAGAAAGTATGTAGCTAAACAGATGCAAAATGCATAAGCAAATGAATAATAATGAATGTAGGTATATACGTATATACGTACGTTTATATAATTAAGAACACCAATCAAAAATGATCACCGTTAAAATGGTACCCGCCCACTTTCCCTGTGACCTTCCCTCCTCTATTAATACTTGTCTTCGTTTCGCATTCATTCGTTTTGATGTTTGTTAGTTAGTTTGTTTGTTTGTTTGTTTGTTTTAGTTCTAAAGACACATTCTTGAAATTCTGGAACCTGTCATCTCAGCACTGTTTCTACACACTTACAGGTCATACTACACCGGTATGTGTATGTGTCTGTTTCTGTAAATATTTACGTGCATAGTTTTTGTTACTAAGTTTAAATCTTAGGGCTAAAAATATACACAAACTAATGAGTTTGTAGTTGATGTAGAATTTGTTGAGCCTTTCTGATTTTCTCCATAAAATCTGCACAGTGTATATAAATTTAAATTTATATAAATTTCAACTAAATGTTTGATCAAGTGGTCTTTCACCGACATACCCGCATTGAAACTTTTTCCTGGAATTTATTTGGAACTTCTGGATGTCATTTTATCATAGGGGTCGCGGTAGCGAGCGACCCCTATAATATGAGTTATATTAAACCTATTTGTTATTTATTTATTTCTGTTTGTGTTTATATACCGAATCAGTTATTTACACAATTTTTGAGCTGAATTCTATGCAATCATTTTGGGTATACGATATATATATACGTGCGACTTGCGTATTATTATTATATCTGTTTTGCTGTTATAGATTTGGGATTTTGTGTTCAACTCTGACTATGAGAAATTAATTACCGGCTCAACGGCCAATGAGCTTCGGGTATTCTCGGTGGAATTTTTGACAGATACCCTGTCAGCTGCAGAATCTGACCAATTGGATATCGACAAGGTTAGATGTTCATTATGTTTTTGTCTTTTTTACGAATGCTCATTATGTTCAGTCCGTTCAGATGTAGTCAATAAGAACTTGTGCAAGTCCAGAATTTCTTGTTTCATGGCTGACAGCTTTGGTTGTTCTCGTCTTCATTCATATACCTAGATTTAGTCCGTTCTATGCACTCTGTGTTGTGCTGTACTGGTCTGTGATGGCCGAGTTGTTAAGGGGATCAGACAGTCCAATATTCAAATCCCATCTGCCACATGGCTTTCACTAATCCCCTCGAGCAAGGGACTAAGCACATATTGGTTCGCCGTGTATTCTAACCAAGCCAGCTATCCATCCTTTATTGCTCGGTAAAGGGGGGGAGGTAACAGGTCCGTGTAGAAGGATTACCCTCTTCCACGGGTGCAGTCGTCATTTGAAGTGACACTCCTGGCTCTACGGCTGTGTATCCGGTTTATGAGCACCGACACTCTATACCCTGTGGCAGGACGGAGATATCTTGGGTTATACCAACATTAAGCATATTGTAGTAGCATAGTTGTAATAGCGTACAGCTCTTTGAAAACTTTATTTTTCGAGAAGTTCTCCTTTTCTGCGAACTTCGCGAAACGCAGCAATTTTCGTTAAGTTTGACGAATTTCGCGTAGACATTTCATGAAAAATTTTAGTTCACGCAAAATTCATGGGAAGGTTGCTGAGCTGAACTTCAGCAAAGTCACATTTTTCTTGAGAAAACTTCGCGACTTTCGCCAAATTGGAGAAAAATCGCTGCATTTCGCGAAGCTCGATGAAAAGGTGAACTTCGCAAGTTTTAAAGAGCTGTACAGTACGTAAATTGTAGCATAACTGTAATTGTGTGCTGATTTTAAGGCGTCTTTGTTAGCCATCAAATCGCTACGTCTTGACGCGGAGTCTGACACTGAGGATTTGAATAGTGAATCACAGGTATTTAACCTAATTAGATGAACAACTTTTAAATTTGCATTTAAAATTTGATATTGAAATTTGCAGGTCTGTCAGCATTAAATTATATACGTATGTGATTCAACTGAGAAATGGTATTGGACTTATGGTAAACTAGCGGTCTCTTATCAGAGCGGGCTGTTGGTTGCGGAGGTTCTGCAGTGCCATGGTTCTCTTTTCAGGAGGGGAGAGATTTCTGCACGAGGTAGCAATTGATGTGTCGGCTTCCAAAGTTGCTTGCTGGTGCCAGGGAGCAAATGGTGGGAGTAGGCTGACTGGCTCGCGTGACCGCCCCGCCAGAGGAGTTTCATCCACAATTTCAGCGGTTCTGGATCTCCAACTAGGTTGGGTTTTCAGGATTCTGTGCCTGGTGCTGGGTCGAGCCACTGTTGATCGCCGGAGGCTATCTTCAGGTAGCCGCAGGCTCTTTCGTACATTTTGGAGGCCAGGTATTGGGATCTGAGTTGGAAGGGTTGGACACCGGCCTCCATCTGTAGAGCTTCGATAGGGGACGAGCTATGGCAGCCAGAAATAATTCTACACGCCTTATTCTGGATCTTTTCAGCCGACTGGAGGTGAGTTGGGGCAGCCGAAATGCCCCAGATTCCGGAACAGTATTCCAGGGCGGACCTTACAAAGGTCAGGTAGACAGAACGAAGGTCTTCCTTGCTGAGTCCCCAGTCTCTTCCAGCAAGGGCAGACAGGATTCGAGTGCGGGATCCCAGCTTCGCCCTGAGCTGGGCAACGTGGGGGCCAAAGTTTTCCACACTGTTTTTTCAAACACTGTGTCGAAAGCACGGGCGAAATCGATGAGGACGAGTCCAGTTCTTCTTGCCTTCTATGGTTGGGAGAATCCATCTACTACTGACTGTGTCACTCTTAGGACCTGATCATCAGTAGCAGCTCCCGGGCGGAATCCAGCTTGCGCTGGGGAGAAGAATCCTCTGCTCTCCAGGAAATACTGGAGTCTGCGTTTCACCATTGCCCCCATCAGTTTGGAGACTGCAGATGTAAGGCTGATAGGGCGGTAGGATCTGGTTTGGTCCACTGGTTTGCCCCTTTTGTGAATAGGTATTATCATCGCTTGTTTCCAGGAGCTGGGGATTTCACCGTACTTCCAGGACCTGTTGCGGATTTCGTCTACCGGGACGGGGGTCGAGCAACCTTTTACCAGATCAAACTTAAACTGTTTCCATTTTCCTGTGTCTACGACTGGCATTATATACCTGAGTAGTTCGGTACATCTTTTTACAACAGTCATTCGCGTTTTATTGCAAAGCTTCGATTTGTATAGATGTTTACAGTCACCACATTGTCTGCGAAACTACAACTGAGAGCTGCTAGGGACTGTTGTTTTGTCAGATGTTTGATTTTGTTGGATACGATTTTTAGTGTTTTTAATTAGAGATGCACCGGGGCCGCCACTACCGGGGCCGGGACCTGGAAATTGGGGGTCAAAATCAAAAAGTTTCAAAACTTTTCTTGAAAATTTAAATTTAGCAATAATTTTTGATATACAAACGTTACTATCGTTGTTTTCTTTCATAGCGGCTGGAAAACAAACGATTTGCCACACTTTTTGACTTTGAAAATTCGAAATTTTGGTCAAAAAATGTCAAAAAATTACAAAAAATTGCTAATTTTTGGCCCCGGTCTGTAAAGCTTTTAATATTTTTATAATAATTTTAGTGTGCTTATGTTTATTTTTATCATTTTGTAGAATGTGATACGCTGCACCCGACTAGGTCAACTGGAGAGGCTGACGGTTGGAAAGGTTACTCGGCTGCGACTAACTGCTGATGGCAATTATCTGATGTGTTCGGTTAGGAATTTATTAATTTGTTAATTATAATTGTGTAATTTATTATTTAATTTATATAGCATAAACTAATCGGCAATCGTTACCAACCAAATTGACCAACTTAAAGTGTTCATGAAGTTGTAAACAGATATGTAGAAGCTTTTTATTTTTAATTTGTGTTTTTAATCGAAGAGTAATGAAGATTTTGGTTAATTTTTGACATGTGCTGACGATTTTGTAGTTATGTTAAACAGCAGCTTGTTTTGTTAAAATTATTGTCTTCTATTCTTTGTATTCTCAACGTGTGTTTGGCCAGCTAAAGTTTGCAGTTTTATATGTACGCTTAATACTATATTGTGCGGTCTGAGTGGGTTTAGCCGACTTGCAGTTTGTTTTTGGTTGGCAAATTGTTTCTGAAAACCGTCTTGTTTTCATTTTTATTTTTTCTTTCTTTTTTTCTAGGGTACCGGTACCACCTTGGACATCTGGCGAGTATGTGATGACAGCGAGCGAAAGAGGCGACTTCAGAAAAAGCTGCGCAAGCATCGGAAACGAAAAGCGGCAGAGTAAGCTGTAATAAATTGTCTGATGTAAGATTTGCGCTGTTTGTATGTATGTGTACGTGTGCTGGAGCTGTATTGATGGATAGCTTAGGTTTATTTTAGGCGAAAAAGTGGGGGTGGGGAGAGTGGCGGAGATGCCTAAAAGGAGGGGGGTTAAAATTGTCTAAAAATGTCAAAAAAACAGTAAAAATAGCCTATTTTCTACATTACTGCTATAATTATGCTAAAAAGTGCTCAAAAATTGAGTTTGACTACCAAAATAGACGATTTTTGACCAAAAAATTCCGCCGAAGCCGGGAAATTTTTGAAATTTTTGACCAAAAATCCTTAAGACTTGGCATTTTTTTGGGCACCTTATAATGAGTGGGGGGGAAAGCCAAAAAAGTGGTGGTGGGGGTGGGTGGGGGGGGAGAAGTCGAGTGGGGGAGGGGCACCCCTCACACACTAAAATAAACCCAGGGTGTTGATTACAACTAGTTCAGTTAATCGATTTGTTTTTTGAGATTTCTTTTTCATAATTTTAGGTCAGAACTTAGAGAAGTTACGTCTGGAGTTAGCAGCTACTGCTGCTGCTGAACCCAGTGCTAATGATATGGATTGGCTGTTTTGCACCTGTGCCCTTCCTTGCATCATTTTCGGCTAAAATTAAGTCGTTTGAAGTCAGGGCGCAAAAAAAGATGGTGCTACAAAGGTTTGGCTTTGGGGAACAGGGTGGGGGGCGGTGGGAGATAATTTCAGGTTTATTAGTAGTTACCTGATGCTGATGTTTACCAAGAAACGACTGGAATTCAGATAAATTGTTGATAAGTCTTCGGCAATTTGAAAAGTAGTTTTAGTTTTTGATTTTGTATGCTGCTGGGCTTTTTCTAGGCAAAAAAGTGGGGGTGGGGTAGTAAGTGGGGGGGCAGAAACTGGGGGATCCAAAGTGGTCTAAAACTGCCAAAAATCTGCTTTCTCCATACACTGCTATTAAAACTATGCTAAAAAGTCTCCAAAATTGAGTTTGAATGCTAAAATGAACTGATTTTTTGACCTAAAAATTCCTTCAGAAGCCAGGCTCTCGAAAAATTTGACCAAAAATCCTTAAAATTTAGCATTGTAGGCACATATATAGTGATCCAGGGAAGAAACGCAAAAAGTGGGGGTTTTTTCGAGTGGGGAGGGGTGAGGGATCTAGTGGGGGGAACCCAAAAAGTGGGATCAGACACCCCCCCACCCCACTAAGAAAAGCTCAGTGTTGAATGCTTTTGGGTTTTCTTGATCAGATATGCTGGTTTCCCTCTTTTCCCCCTGAAAATTTCTACTGTTTCGGTATCTTTTTATCGGCAGTTTTCCCCACATTTTTCATTTCATACAAATGTATGTAATATATTTTGATTTACAAACTTGCTTAGCAATAATTCGGTGGAACTGGCTCAGCTGACTCTTGGCACCCTTTGTATGAAGAGCCATCCCCTCAGACCAAGGAATCCTGCTGCCGAATCGGGCAAAAAAAGTTGGGAAAACTGAAAAAGGTGGGACAATTGGACTTACTTGACTGAGTTGGTCCAATTTTGGACACCGGACGAACATGCAAGACCTGTGCTTTACAGGCGATACCAATTTGCCCTGATTGCGTGCTGATTGCACTAGGATTTGGAATAGGTTAGTACCTAACGCTTTAATACATGCTCTGTACATATTTTGGGTTAACGTTTTGTAGGGGCTATTCTACTAGTGGAGGAAAATTTTTGATGAAACCTACATTTTTGCAATTATTGTTTGTTGCAAAAATTTTTCATTATAAAATTTCTTAGTTTTGGCAAATTTAGTGTTGCAATTGATGAAGCCGGTCACGATTACGGTAATTGTTATATTTTTAAAAATTGGGTTTTAAGCTTGGA
>JASAND010021344.1:0-23750 GCA_030248195.1 Trissonchulus latispiculum | reverse complement strand
GCATGAATATTTATTTGGATACAAAAGGGAGGACAAATTCATATCTGATGCTGCAACTAGAACACATGTCTATCCAAGGCTAAATCAGCGGGTCTTGTTTCGATTACCCCCCACCACTCAAAAATTTTAAAACTTGACTAAATGAACTAAAAGTTCGAATGTCTTCAACCACCCTCAGATCCCTGTATACAAATATTTCAGCAAAATCGAAGACAAAAAATTTTAGGGTTTCCCTTGTGAATAAAAAAAACGAATTTCGCGAATTCGAAGAAATTTGCGATATTGGAACTAAGCGCGGTGGGGGGTAAACGAGACCATACCCAAATCAACCGCATTAACTGTGATGAGCGGAAGGACAAATGAGTGAAGTATTTAGACTTTGAAACGAAAAAAGACAAAAGACAAAGACAAGTGACATGATAAGGGATATACAGAAGAGAAGGAGGCGTGAGAAGGGCCAGTCCTGTAACAACTCAAGACAGTCTCAACTCTGACAGACACAATTATACTTGGACAAAGTCTGTCTACTGCAAACTGGAGTTGAGAAGTGAAACAGTGATCCTTATCAAATCAGTGGAACAAATCTCAGACAAGGGTCATGGGTCACTGACTACGTATACACACACGTACCCACCCACACCCGTTTCACTATCAAAGTCAAAGTCAAAAATGATAAACTACTAATGTCAATGTTTATACTTCAATTCAGTCCTGTCCATCTCAAGCCACTACACCACAATCATGAAAATTCCCAGAGAAGTAGAAAAAAGTAAAGAAGAATGGAAACTTCCACCCTTCAATTCAAAATAAGCAATATTACAAACACTATAATGCAGCAGCAACACTCCGACTAAACAACTAAAAGAAGAAAAGGGATTCTCTTTAACTATTTTCCTCCAACTCGTAAAATTCAAGATATTTAAAATTTAACTTTTTAAAAACTTTTTGAAAATTTAAAGTTTTATTTTTAGCTACAAATGGATTAGAAGTATCTGTTGTCAGTTCCATTTGTGTAATTACACTTGCGGTCACTTTAATACAGGCTAATAATAAGTTTAGGCACAGTTTACAATTTGGGGGGAAATAGTTAAATTGTATCTTTGGGAGAGGAATAGCTAGAGATCCAAACAAAGGTCCAGGTTTCTTATACCTATAGGTCGAGTCGACAAGACATAACCAGCTTTCACTTAGAATTGGCTAATCTAAAATTTTTAATTGGAGACTGGTTACCTTCCTTACCAATAGACTATTTAGTATTTACCCATACAACCTGGCAGACAGAAGAGTCAAAAGCCAAAGGACACTAAGAATTCAGCGTTGGTCTCCCTCCACCCAGAAAAGAGAATCTGTCCAATGTGTTTGTCTAATTAGTCATTTTCCACCGCTATAGGACAGAAATAAACCCATCACTAGCGTAGCCAGAAAACATTTTCGAGGGGGGAATCCAAAATCTTCTCGGACCCCCCCCCCTCAGCTGATAAATGTTTTGTTTCGTGACCTTTGTGGAATTTTACAGAGCGTTCTTTGAAATGTAAAAATACGCAAGGCCCAGCACATGGTGACGCACCGAAATGACCAAAGAATATGGTCAAAACACACCAAATAGGGTATTTGAAACTCATTTTGCGGTGTGATACCCTTATTATGATGGTGCGATACATTCATTTCTCGTCGAAGGTACAAAAATTTTCTGAAAAATGAGCGTTCTGCACATGGCAGGAAAAAAATTTCCGGGGAATTCCTGCATCCTCCACCCTGGAACGCGGCTGAAACCTACTACGTGTACAGTGCTATGCGCACCTGGTATATATTTAATAAGCAGAATAGGCAATCAAACAAACAACCAAAGAAAGAATGTAGAAACAAGGAGGCTGGAGAAAAAGCAACACGAGAGGTGAAAAAACTAAGAAGCAGCTGTCTCCCTTCCAACATCCCCCACTGCTTTATTACGCGCATGATCATAGTATGAATGGCTGCCCTATTGCAATTAACATTCACACAGCCGAGCCGACACGACGCCTCACATAGGCACCCAATGGCAACTGATACCTGGCAGGTCAGAAAAACAAACTGATTGGGATGTGCTATGCCATAGAAGTATGAAAAAGGTTTGGTTCAACTCCATTTGACATAGCCAGTGTTGGAAGAAATCTCCCCTCAACAATATAATATCTCAAGCCACCTTTCCCGCCCACCCCTTCTAATTCTAACATATCAAATTTCCTGACTCACACTACAGCTTTGCTAGCATTTTCCATACAACTTTGCTGATTATCCCAATTATGTAACTATTGCAGATTAATAATAATAATAATAATCTGACCCGCACGTGCCCGGGAGCACACACATAAAAACTGCTCCCTTCTACAGAGTACCTGAGAAGCAAAACTGATGCATTCTGAAGGGGACATCTGGATCCCACAAATTTCATAGTGCTATTCTTAAAGTCGTAGCATATAAGCCATGTTTGCCTTAGTTAAGGGGGTACGCCATGAAATTTTGTGTCATGGATTTGCTCAGACTTGCCAATACTTGTATTCTTCCTAACAGAATTTTTATCGCACTCTCCAACTTCTCCGTAGCCAATTCCATCCCAAGCCCGGTTCACAAAAAAGGAAGTTGTGGGTTGAAAAATTCAGTTTTTAAGCTGGAGAAGGCAACTTGAAATGGGGACTTCTCCTTCTTTTCTAATTTGGAGTCTATGAAAATTCTAGAAGACCAAAATTGGATCAAGGAACTAGCCGAAACTCTGCCAGCAAGGACCGTGCGGTTCACAGTTTACAGCTCGCCCCGCAGGTAAACCGCGTCCAGAGCAGACCTCCTAAACGACAAAGACAAACCTGGAGCCGGTCCTATCAAAATCGGATTTAGCTTAACCCGGGTTCGTTAGCTTAACCCCAAAATTTCAGAGTTGGGTTAACACAGTCCAATCAGACATTTTTGGGGTTGGGTTAGGCTAACCCTGGATGAAACCGGGTTAACCCGTTTTCAGGCAGACTGTTAAGTGGGCTAAACGAGGTTAACCAGTTTTTAGGCACAGGTTGCATTAAGTGAGCAAAGCGGGGTTAACCCTTTTTCAGCCGTAGCCTGTTAGCTTGAAGGGTTACTTTTACGTACAAACCAGTACAGTTCACACTTCACGCTAACCCAGGCTAAGGACTTAACCTTAGGTGAGGAGGGTTAAGGGGGGCACATGTTTGGGCCATTTTTTCGAATTTCTCCGATCTCGCTGATTTTTACATATTTCATTGTCCAAACGATATATTTTAACGAGTTTTTAAAATTAGAGTTGTAAGTCGTAGGGTGGTCGAGTAATTTTACCTCAAAGTTGAGATTTCTTGTGTTGAACATAGGAAATTTAAAAAGTTGTCATTTTTTGATGCGCCAAAAAATCTCCCGACAAACATTGATGAATCTGGACAAATTATACATTAAAATAACGCTAAAATGTTAAACTGTGGTACTCTGGAATTATAATTTTAAGTTAGGCCCTTAACATTTTTTAATTAAATTTTAAATGATTAAAATTTGACTTGATGCTCAAGTCGTGTTAAATTTTAATCCTTCAAAAATTAATTAAAAAATTCAAAGGCCTAAATTAAAATTCTATTTCCAGGGTACCGCAGTTTAACATTTTAGCGTTATTTTAATGTATAATTTGTCCAGATTCATTAACGTTTGTCGGAAGTTTTTTTGGCGCACGCGAAAAAATGACAACTTTTTAAATTTCCTATGTTTAACACATGAAATCTCAACTTTGAGGTAAAATTATTCGACAACCGCAAGGATTACGACTCTAATTTTAAAAACTCGTTAAAATATACCGTTTGGACAATAAAATCAGCGAGATTAGAGAAATTCGAAAAAATGGCCCAAAAATAGACCCCCCTTATTTTGACCTGCTTAAACCTTATTTCTAAATACGCGTGTCATGACTGGAATTAACACTAACGACAAAATAGCCTTTTAACCCCGTTGAGAACAAATCTGGGTTAAGCACAGTATTGGTAGGATGGGATTTGGGTTAGTCACCCATGGTTAACCCGGGTTAATGACTTTGATAGGACCGGTCCATGCAAACAAACGAGCAAGCAGCAACAAGTCTCGTAAAGCCGCAATGGCAATACCTCAGACGAAAAAATGGTGACCGACATGTTATCAGATTACAGCCCCAATCCAGCAAAGCAAATGCCCTAACTCCACTAAGTACATTCTAGCAAAGCGGTCAACTTCCTAAGTAATAGCACAGATTACCTTGGACAAAAGCTAAATAAACCATAAAACACAAATAGCATAAAATACATCAATAGCATAAACAGACTTCACTAACTGTAACCGCTCACTCGGAGGGTTGGAAACACAATAGCATAGTCGGATAGATCGATTAATTAGCTTATACTGCTTAATTCCCAAAAACATATTATGTTTATTAGATAAACAAAAGAAGAGCCATAAGGTAACTAACGGAACAAGATAGAATCTTTACTAAAAGCAACATATGAAAATTTATTAATCTAAACGAGTATATACAGAACAAACAATCAATGAAGTTAAATTAAAGTATCCGACACAAAAACCATGTGGGTAAGACCGATCTATTTACAAGAATAGGAATCAGAACACAAAATGAATCAATTCATAAAATACATACGTATACACAATATGAAAAGCAGTAAATTGCTGAACTGACTAGAAAAGGTTGAAAAAGTGTCGTCCCCTTCAAGAAAAGAAACCTATTCAGAAACCCTTGATTAAAAACCGCATACGTACAACTGCAATAACAATCTCCTTCAGGTATTGCTACCAACAAGGGAAATTTAACACTGGCTCTGACGGTTGGGTTCATGCTAGCTGAGGCATACGACGACCTACACCACAGAATCCCTCCAATACCAGTAGAAGCCCTCTTTTAGTGCCAAATTTTGCCATAAAAAGTAGCTCAGTAAGGACAAACTTCCGAAGTCTTCCGGTTTCGCCGTAGATTTTACCCAGGTTTTAGTTTTTCACCAATACATCTACAATTTTTGACATAAAAGCCAACTATTACAGTGTATACTAGAAAAATTTAGCAGTTTTCAGCACATTTTAATGACCTTCTCCCCTTTGAAGCGTCCACAAAATCCCTTCCTAGACTAATACCCGCCTGAGCCTGAAAATGGGCATCGGGGACAATGAATAGATTCTATTCCCACCTTTAGTATCTATCGTATATAAGCATTGTGAAAGTAGCAGGAATCAGGTCAACATCAAAAAGAGTGAGTAGAGAACAACAAAACAAGTGTTTATACCACATACACACAAGTACATACACAGAAACGACAGATAGACAGAGGGGAGACAAAATCTCGAACAACATAAAGCTTTGAGCACCGAGAATCCACAATGCGAACAAGGATAAACCTACATAGGGGCACACACACTCCCTGCCTCATTCCATCTGGGGAACGACGGGGTTGGCCAACCCAAATCCCTCCCAATCCCAAAGACAGGAGGCCCTTCCTCTTCCTTATCAGCAAGTCTGAATCTTGGGAGAGACTGGAAAGAGACTAGCGCTTCCAAAGAGAGAATGATTCCTTCCTCCATCACCCGACTTCCCTGGGAGGATACATACCACAGAAAACGCACGACAGAGAAAGAACCCAAATCAATCGCATGGATGTCAACTTCTACAACACAGTAACAAGGCAACTCTCCACAAATACATTAAATTCAATTGTTCTTACAAATACGACTAGAATTGTGCAGTCACAGGCGGACAGATTAAAACGTCGGTAAGAACTAGTCGAAACAGGAGGGGGGAGGAGAATTCATTGTAGTTTTGCCAATTTTCGATAAATTTGGGGGAAGACAAGCAGCTTAACAAGTCCATCCGACAAACAGACCATTGATTCTAAGCCTCTATTCTAACCATCCGTTAATCCCTCACTAATTTATTCACAAGCGTTTAGTTTTAAGAGTCATGAATGTGAGCACTGAAAAATCAAAAAGCCTCCCCCTCCCGAAAAACGCCCATAGGCGCTTTATTGAGTGGGCAACGGTTATTGGCATAATACGGCACCATTTCCAATCTAATCTTTCACTAAATCCACAAAATTCTGACATAAAAACATCAATAACAAACGGGTATACGGTGTAAGATGCCCTTTTACAAAAGATCATTCCATTCCACTCTCACTGAAGTTTTAGTTTGCGTTTACATTCAAGGGCACACAAGCCTACATAATACGAGACCACAGACGTACGGATAACAGGGAACCGAAGCGACAACAACGAGGACTAGACCAAAACACCACAACACAAAGCATGACATGAGACACAGCACTACAAAATACTGCGTTGAACATTTCAGCAAAATACACAAGAACTCCCTCAGACGAATTTATACTCCAATGAAGACATGCAGAGAGACACGACAATCATATTTACTCTAATTACTCAGACAGAAAGAAATTAAGGACAACACACTTGCGCGGTTTGTGCAGGAGAAAAGAGACCCTCCCTCCTGCCAACCTAAAATGGAACAGGGAGTGCATGGAATGTTCAAAGGAAGAATATCAACACAAAGTCAAATCCGCTCAACAATGGAATCAATAACACATACAAAACAGACACACAACTAGTCTTCACATTCACAACATACAAAAACAAGATTTCGGACAAAGCTTAGTTTCCTTCCATTTCAAACCACCAAACCAGTTGAGTAGTGACTAGGCAACCAGGTTGCTTGATCAGGTTCAGGTAGAACTCAGACAGGAGGGTAACACAGTGGGCATGAGGGGCCGAGTTAGCAGCCAACGCAGGAGTAGCTACCATCAGTAGTGAGCAAGACTTCATATCAGGACAGCGAGAATGGTTGAGGTTAGACTTAAAGCTGTGACAGACAGGACTCGACTCAATCCAACAGATCGCATCAACAATCAAAGTATAGCCCAATAAATGACCAATTGATTGGACTGAGATAGAGAGAAGAGGAGCATCATCCGTCGCCCAGAGTTCACTGTAATCTGTTCCTTCAGTCTCTGGCTTCCTGAGAGAGAGAGAGAGAGGGCGGGGGATCCGGATCAGCTCCTAAAGGTGGTGGCAGGGGAGGGGGAGGGGGAGGGGGAGAGATAGGAGAGGAGGAGGAGGGAGCGACGGAGGAGACGAGAGAGGAGACGCCACGGCCAGAGGAGGCTCACTCGACCCAGGAGGAGCAGGGGACCACAGCGACGAGAGCACTCCTCCCTGCAACACCCAAGGTTAAGGATCACAACTGATAAATAATGACAAAAACACTAAGATTAAACTGGACTCTGGAAGGAACAAATTGCGGCGGGGGGGGGGGTCCAACCCAAATAACAAATACACCTCCACTCCGAAAAATTATTTCTTTTAAATGGCCCGGGTCTGTTATTGAACCCGCGTTAATGTACATTTTAAAGCCTAGATTCGTTAAACTAGCTCATTTTGTTCTCTAAACATCTATATACGTACACTTAATGTTTCAAAGGGAAGCGTAGAACCTTGGTCACCACTCAGAGCAATTTTCAATTTTTTATCAATGAAAATAAAGACAACAAGTGCATGGCTGGCTAAATGACTAGAAAAATCCAAGAACGCGACAACAATCATTACTTTATGCAGTTTAATTATCTTTAGACGATCGGCTTCCGAGTGCCCCAAATGAATTCGCCCTGTTTGAAAGCAGTAACCGGAAATAGTTTAGACAAAAGCAAATGCTGTGTTGTCCCAGAGTTACATACCAGGAAGCCATGACACGAGGGAGCTTGCGACACTTCTACCTACAGATTCCTCAAGAATACTTCCGAACATAATACATAACCTCCTCAAAATAATAATAAATTCTTGACGTAAATAATAATAATAATAATAATAGTAAAAAGGATATGATATAGACCAGGGTGGCTCTCCTCCATTGATGTAGAGAACATAGGAGAAACCGTCTCGCATGGAGTTGTTGATGGAGTAGTAGCCTTCCAGTCTATGATGACGTCTAAACAACACACAATAAAAAGTTTCACAATTCTTTGTTTCCTACTGTACCGCTTCCCACAGTTGTTGCCTCCCCCCCCCCTCAAGCTTGATCGATATTTCTCTTTCAAGGTATATATTCTATATTATAGTAGATTCAGACAATTGGCTTCCAAACAGAATTTTCAGCAGAAGATATCAAAATTTTACAAAAAAGCGAATGAATCTTCAACCGGACTGAACATAATCTTATTACACTGAAATAATATTTCGAATGCCTTTCTTAATCAGAAAACTGCTCATTTTTAAAACTATCTTAGAAATAGTGTTGTTCATTTATAAACTGTTTTAGGCAAATAATGTGCTTCGAGAAAGATCCATTGAAGTCGATCTGGTCGACTTTTGTGGCTAATTCCATTTTCATAAACACTCACTACTATATACGTATTTTAGTATATCTTAAGACATTGAATGAACAAAGAAAAATATCAGAAGCCAGTATATACGTATGGCTTACCTAAAATTTCGTTTTTCATAGAAAGAGATAGCATCTAGATTGGTTGCGAGAACGTGGAGATAGAGGGCTCGAACGATGCCTAAGGGGGTTCCCAGACCATTGGTCAGATAGCAGATCAGGTGGTTTAACAGAATCGATGCTAAAACAAAAAACATCTACAAAATGCATGCTCCTCAACAATGGTGCACAATATTATACTGGAGACTCTAGACTGACACCTATGGCTGTGCCTGGCTCAGCTAAACCAAATCCATTTAGATTAAATCTGGTGCAGATGCATTTCAACACATTTCTGAATTATATTCAGCAACATTTTCAAATTTTATAATCTAATTTTAATGGGAGCAAGGCTGGCCTAGAATTTGTTATATACCTCAGATTATACAAAAAAACTGTTATATAAAATAGTCCAAAACCTGCATCAGCTCCCGCACTGTGAAATAGCCCCTTTCCCCTTCACCACCATAACAATTGATTTCATTACATAAAAACGTTGTTTAGGATCACAAAACTTATCGTTGCTTTTCTTGACTATAAACAGTACCCTACTTTTCAGCTTATTATTACAGCTTAACAAACACAAGCCAGTCCGAGATGTGAACAACAGTGAGTGAGGAAAGACCAGAGGGAGACGGTATCGGAATTTCAGACTCAATTTCGAACTCTCAGATCCGCCCTCCCCTTACCCACCCACTTGGCTCCTCACGGCGAGGGAGAGCCAGTTGAGCTGGGCTTATTCTAGCGGGGGGCCCCAGAAACACCCTTCCCTCCTAAAAAAGTGGGTGCCCCTGTTAGTACCAAATTTTGTCCTAAAAATTCGCTCAAAAAGCCAAATTTTCAAAAAACCCTAAATTCCTTGTCCCTCAGACTTTTGGAGGGGGGAGGCCCTAAGAAGTCTTCCTCCAGCCCTCGAAGAGGCCGAGACAAGAGTGAGAGAGGTCCATACCGACGCCACGCCGTCGATGACTCTTGAGGACGCCGAGACTGAGGACGTAGGCCACTGGAGTGTTGGCCGGAAAGGACTTGGACAGGATGTCACGATCCTGCAAAACAATACAAACACATTACACACATCACACACTGTCTGTTCTGTTAGGGACAGATTATATACTTCAGTATATATTATAGGGGGGCGCGAGAGCGACCCCCTATAATATGGGTGTAAAAGGCGCTGCGCGGCCCTTTGAGACTCGGTCGAGCACCGTGCCAGCTCAATACTGAACGAAACTCGGCAAGTTTGGTATCGTTGGAATCTACACGACGAGTACAACACGTTGCAAAAAAGTTTTGGTCAAAATTTTCAACTTTGAAAATTTTCGCTTCCGGACAAGTTAGGTCCGTTTGTTTTTTTTTCTGTGTAAGTCACGCTTGGAAAAATGCAATTTTGTGCAGAGGTGTTTGAAAGATGTGGACGTTTTCAGCCGGAAAGGTTTATATTTTCTGAATGCCGATATGGTCCCATGTGCCCCGCGCTATATTTTTTCGCTGCCCGGCCCGGCATGCCACCTGTGCGGCCGGCCAAAAGTGGCCAAACGGCGTTTTTGGTCAAAAAAGGCCAATTTTGTGTCACGGCCACAGGGCTCAGGGAACAAGATAGAGAGACGCGGCTTGCTGCATGAGAAACTTTGGGATGGGTAGCGTGTCATAACGTTGGCCGATTTTTGATTTAGGTCTTGGGCCGTTCTGGCGGCCGGTCCAAAGTTAGTCGGTCCAAATGGCCATTTTGGAAAAATTTCTAAGTCCCAACTCTACAGGAAATAGTCAAAAATAGGCCTAAATATGCTGTTTTGAGCCATTTAGTGAGACGCATATAAGGGTTATTGAGGTCGCTGAACACGATGAGCATAGGCGCAGCGCTGTGCGGTGCTGCTATCGTGCTGTACTATTATGCAGCAACCATAGCACGCTGTCTGTAGACTTACTGTAAACGGCTAAACATATGAAACTTTGTGAAAATTGGGTCTGGAGTAAGGGGGAACTGTAGCTATGTTAGTTGGTGCACTCTCTAGCTTCCACCGTGCTGTATGTGCTCCCTTAAACACAGCACAGTCGACAGCAAGTTATTCATTCGTCACTGGTATTTGAAATTCGGCATTAAGATAGTTTAGGACATGACAAACTATTATAGATACGTTTCGTATACTTATTACGATGTTACTATGTGGTTGCGCTGCAGTGGAGTGCTGCAAAAGTACAGCACGGCCTATTACTAACAACAGAAAACTTGCAATCGTCTGAAATTTTGCACACAAGTGCAGAATAGCATTGCAAATCGTGCCGTATGAATTTCCCTCACTGGCAGTAAAGTTTGCATCTGGTTGCGCTGCAGTAGAGTGCTGCTGAAGTACAGCACGGCCTATAACCAACTACAGAAAACTTGCGATCGTCTGAAGTTCTGCACACAAGTGCAGAATAGCATTGCAAATCGTGCCGTATGAATTTCCCTCACTGACAGTAGAGTTTGCATCTGGTTGCGCTGCAGTAGAGTGCTGCTGAAGTACAGCACGGCCTATAACTAGCTACAGATGAGATGCAATCGTCGGAAATTTTGCACACAAGTGCGGCAGAGCATTGGAAATCGTGCCGTATGAGTTTCCTTCACCGACAGTAAAGTTTGCATCTGGTTGGGCTCCAGTCGAGTGCTGCTGAAGCACAGCACGGCCTATAACTTGCTACAGGAAAGTTGCAATCGTCCGAAATTTTGTATGCAAGTACGGAAGAGCGTTGCAAATCGTGTTTTATGAGTTTCCTTCACTGACAGTAAAGTTTGCATTTGGTTGCGCTGCAGTAGAGTGCTATATGCTATATACAGTATATAACTAAAACTATTGCAGCCATGGATACTGGATGTTGGATTTCTGTCAAAATAGAGCAAAAGGAAGAACTTGGAACTTTTCAAGCTTCTTTGTTCTGTACTTTCGGTTGACTATTAATGATTGGCGGAATTTTTAAAGTTTCTTTCACACAGCTTTAACGTTTTTGCTATTTACTGAGAACCTTAAAAATGAAATAGGACAAGAATAAAAATGCTCCGGTGGAGCACGAAAAATGCAATATGGGTGACATTCGGTTGTAAATGGGCAGAGGACTAGGTTTTAAAACGTTAATATGGGAGGGGCAGGTTGTAAATGCCAGGAGGACTAGGTTAAAAGCGCACTAATATGGACCAGCTTCGCTGAACAACCCATATTCGCGGTCACCCATGCTCCACTCCACACGACATGCGTACTACTAAGATCTACATTCTTCAGCTTTCAAAGCGAGCGGGACGATTTTGAAATATTAAAGCTGATTTCAAATAAACAATGCAGTTCTGGTAGAAAGGTGTTCAAGGTATTTCTTCTGCACTGTCAGCGCAGAATCTTGTATGTAATAAGTTGATGCGAAAAGCAGTTGACATCATGTAGGTCTACGTGTATTATATATTAAGTTGTATAATAAGGAGAACCACTACATTACACTTGCAGGCCATGCTGACAAATCGTACGTACAATTTTCCGAAGAACTGCCGATAGCAACAGCAAGCAGCAGCCGATAGAAACTGGGCAATTTTCGCGAATATGGGTTGTTCAGCGAAGCTGGTCCATATTAGTGCGCTTTTAACCTAGTCCTCCTGGCATTTACAACCTGCCCCTCCCATATTAACGTTTTAAAACCTAGTCCTCTGCCCATTTACAACCGAATGTCACCCATATTGCATTTTTCGTGCTCCACCGGAGCATTTTTATTCTTGTAGATATATCAACTCAGTATACTGTTCCAATTTTGCCAAAAATTCAACTATTTCTAGACGCCGGCCAGCCCAGTGTTTTTTGCTCAAAAACGGGTGTAATTACACATTCCTGGAAAATAGCAAAACATTTTTGGTGACTGTGTAACGTTACACAGAAAAATTTTGGACAAGTTTTGCCAAATAGTGGGAACTTTTTCCAATGCGCATTAACTTGTTTCCACAAATTTACCGTTTCTGGGGGCTTCGCCTCCCAGGCCCCCGTCTACACCATTTCTTATAATTTATTTTCGGTGTTGTATATACGGAAAGAACTCGCTTTTTCTATACTCAACAATCGGTTCGTCTTTACTACATTTGTTAGTTCGTTCACTTCCCTTCATATAAATTTGCGTTTTTAATTTTAATAAATTTTTATTCGTTCTATGAAGTCAAAATCATCTAACTCTAACCTAACTAAATCTTGTTGCTGAGTTTCCTTTCTCTAGCTACGTAGTACGTATATACCTATGAATGCAGCTCGTTGCGTTATAATTGCTTAGTTTTTAACTTTGCCTTTTTTATTTGGTGAAGCTTCACTAATTTTTGCTGTAAATTTGTTTTCAATTTTTACTTATAAAGAAGCTGCTTCAAAACACCGCGAACTAATTAGTTCCCATTACCAATAAACTTATATACATACGTGGTTAAACAAAACGGGAGAAAATTAGAAATTTTTAGGCAGTTACACACTTTTTCTGAAAAATAGCAAAAATTTTTTGGAGAGATGTGAACATGACACATAAGCCGTCGCCGAAAAAACACTGCGGCCTAGCTGAAACCTGGACTATGTACAAATGGGGAAAGCTGGCTGAGTAAATTTCGTTTCGTGGGGGAAACAGTTTCGTTTCGAAAAAAAGTTTCGTGGGGGGGAAACACCTAGATACATACCTACGCAGCACTGGCGGATCCAGGATTTGGTGACGGGGGGGCGGTACAATTTTTGTCATAGCCCACAGAAGTTAAAGAAACTTTTTGTTTTTGCAACTGCAGAACTGAGAAAATTATTTAAAATTCTTGACATTTTTAGGCAAAAACGGTAATTTTCTCCGAAAAATGCATTTTAAGCTTATTCTTAACAGATGCAATAAATATGCGGTTAAAAAGTAGAAAATTCACACCGTAGGCGTGAAATGTTTTGGTTTTTGCCATTTGGCTTTATCCTCTTTCTTTCCTTAATTTTTCCTTCCTTCAAATAGCGACGGGGTGGGCCGCCCCCCCCCTGGATCCGCTCCTGCTACGCACCTATATATACGTACAACTGTACTGTACTGTACAACATACGGGAATCGATCAGGGTATTTTTAGGGATATTCCGTATTTAGGGGAAAGGGTTCCCCCGGGAGATTTTCAAACTATTTGCAAAACCGAGCAAAAATTTGTGGAGTACTTTCCATGAAGAAACGCAAAAAGCTCTCAAAGATGCCTGGATATAGGCTAAAAATAGTCAAGCATTCGCAAAGGCAAAAGTGGAAGTTTTGAAGAAACGGGGAGTTACGTACGTAACGTGTGTTACACAAGTACTACAACTACCCAATGCAATTTGCATTAACGCTCTGTGCAATAATGACACTAAACTGACTAGTGACACTAAACTCAATGCAATAATGACACTAACAGAAATATTCTTGCATTAACGTGCATTATTACCTCAATATTGCACTGATTAAGTCGCTTAACCTCAGCCACGATGAGACCAACAATCTTCTCCTGATGAGTGGCTGCCACTGAGAACAGATTCGGATTTGTCGTGATGTCCTCAAACCAATAGTCTGGATATCTAAAACAAAACGATCCACAAAAATCAAGACTTATTTCTAGCAGGGGGCCCTCATAAACACCCCCTTTTGCCGCGAAAAATCGATCAGAAGGCTTCGCCTGAGAGTTTTAGTCGATTTTTACCTGTTTAGGGGGGGTCGCTTTTTGGCCGATTTTTCGACCATCTCCGATTTTGCTCATTTTCACATATTTTGCTGTCCCAATGGGTCCTCAAAACAAGACAAGTGCGTGTTGCGTAATACTACTTCAATCGTTCTGTAGAGCCCTTCAAAGGCGACCTTGACATGTGTTAAACATAGGAAAATGAAAAAGTTAGGTTAAAAAGTTTGTGGTAGAAAAGTTTTTCGCTGTATGAAAGATGCAGCGCTACAACTGTGTTGTACATGCTAAGGACATATCAGAGAAATTTTTTAAAATCAAAATTTTGTAAAAATGGTACTTTTTGTACCACGAAAAACAGGACCAGCGAAACAATTTCGCCTTTCCTGCACGATTGGCAAAAGCTACAGAAATCGCTTATAGATAGTTGCACTCTACACATACACAGAATTCTTATGACAGTAGTTTCAAATTCTACCATTTGTAGTGCTCTCAAAAAACTTGCCACAAAATGTGCTGATTTTGCCAAAAATCATCATTTTGCACAATTTTCACGTTCTTTTAATAATTTCTCACTCGTTACCCACTTGAAAGTAAAAATTGGCATATAAAACTCTCAATGCCTGCCGCACATAATGGTAAAGGCAAATAGTTAAAGGTAAAACTTTTCTGTCGTGTCGGCTCCTTTGATCTCTTAAGGGGGGGGGGGTCACGTTGGTCAAAAATCGATAGTCACGGATTTCGCTCATTTTCACACATAATATGCCCCCATATGTTCTCAAAAATAAGTTAGAATATTAGCGTTCGAAATCAAACTGTGACAGAGTTATTCAGGTTCAAAGCCGGAAAACTTGAAAATTCCGGTGATGAGCCCTGCAAAGTCAGGTGGAGACCAAACGCGACCGAAACCAGGGTCAACCGATACACCAAATTAAAGCCTTTACAAAGGTAATATTTAAGTGCTGACGTGGCTCAAGGCCAGCAATCCAGGCGTTCATAATGCATGCTTGAATGATGCACTGACCTAACCTTGCAGGACTGCCCAGTATAACTTTAACTCGTTTTTTCTTGCACAGGCAACATTTTAGACCCATGGTTCTATGAGAAAAGTTGCTCCTCGTTCCATTAGCTATCGATTGATACCCAATTTGTCTATATTTGAAAAAATTTTAAAATTGACATTTTTCACCTATAAAGATCAAAGGTGCCGCCACAGCAGTCATGTTCAATATTGACGCATTTCTTTGGCCACATTATGTGACAGACATGGATACATTAAATAATCTCCCAAGTTTGGCAATTTTAACTACATAAGGAGTGAGAAATTATCAAAAGAATGTGAAAATTATGAAAAATGGCCATTTTTAGCAAAATTTGCTGTTTTTGTGGCAAGTTTTTTGAGCTTACTGTAGATGATAGAGACATGCGAGTACTTTCATAAGACGTGGTTTTATGCGTAGAGTGCAGCTATCTATTGGCCGTTTCCGTAGCTTTTGCCAATCGCTCATGACAAGCAAAAGAGTACCGGTGGTCCTGTTTTTCATGGTCCAAAAATGGCCGATTTTCCAAAATTCTGACTTTAAAAATTCGCCAAAGATCCAATACTCAACAGCATCGCTTCAGAGGAGATAGCTGCACTCTACAATATGTCCTTAATCGTTCTAAAAAGGTTTCAGAGCTCTGTCTCTTATACGGCGAAAAATTTTTCTGCCACAAACTTTTTAACCTAACTTTTTCATTTTCCTATGTTTAACACATGTCGAGGTCACCTTTGAGGGCCTGTACAGAAAGATAGAAGCAATATTTTGCAAAACGCTCTTGTCTTGTTTCGCGGACCCATGGGGACTACAAAATATGTGAAAATGAGCAAAATCGGAGATGGTCGAAAAATCGGCAAAAAAGTGACCCCCCCCCTTAAAGCTCACAAAAGTCAATTTTTGAAATTTTCAAAATATAGACAAATTTGGCATCATTCGATAGCCACTGAACAACTTTTCTAATAGAACTATGTGTCTGAAATGTATATATTATCTGAAAGTTGGAGCAAGTTAAATTTTGAGGTCACAATTAGCTAAAACAAGGCTCAGTTCACAATTTTAAAATGTACTGTGAACGACTGGCTGGATACCCCGGAGTCGTTTTAGAATTAAAATATTAGCCAACCCACAGAATTAATTTGCCAAATTAGTTGACCCAAATTTCGCTGCCGTTCTGTCTCAACATGGCCTTGGAGGGTAAGTCACAGTGATTTTCAAGTTTTCCAACTTTATAGCTGAATATCTCTGCCACAGTTTGATTTCGAACTCTAATGTTTTGTCTTGTTTTTGAGAACATATGTACCTATATTGTGTGTGAAAATGAGCGAAATCCGTGACTATCGATTTTGACCCAAAGCGACCCCCCTTAAGCACTAAATCCGCTTAGGTTTGGAGGAGATAACAAAACAAATAGCGCAATACTGAAAAGCAACCACCTACAGAAATTTTTGCTTCCCCTGGCAACTTTTTGAGTGCCCAAATTTTGGCGAAAAATAGACAAATAAAAATATATATATAATAGAAATTTTCCGTTTTGCCCGGATGTTTACACAAGAAAGTAAAATGCTCCTCCGGAGCATGGAAAAGTAATATGGGTGGATAGGGTGAGGTTGCGAAATCAAGAGAGGACTAGTTTTGAAAATGCTTAATATGGGGCTAGGTTCTGAAAGAAAGGAGGACTAGGTTGTGGGCGAACTAATATGGGCACAGCGTCGCCGAACAACCCATATTCGCGGGCTGTAAAAATTATACAATCATCTATATCAATTTCTAGACTATAAATTATAGCTCCAGATTCTAAATTAGATGATATAATCTATATCCGCATATTCGTACTTCCATATTCGTATTATATAGTCAGACTTTTCCTTCGAGAAAGTCTAAGCTTATATACTGTTCATTCTATGCATTTATACAGAGAGCATATTTAAAGAATAATTTTATAGCGATTGTCTTTGACTGCAACCTGCCGGATTGAACCAATAGTTTTACCGCCACATCCCTATGTTTCTGTCCGATACATGTCATAGTCCAACTAAATTTAAGGTATATAGCTAGCCTAAAACTGCCCAGGCAAACAACTACTATATATATATCTTGCAGATTACCTATTCAACATTTTTCACTCTAATTTTGACCGTTCTATATGTATATTATGTGACAAACGCTGAAGCGAAGCGTGCATGCCCGCGAATATGGGTTGTTCGGCGACGCTGTGCCCATATTAGTTCGCCCACAACCTAGTCCTCCTTTCTTTCAGAACCTAGCCCCATATTAAGCATTTTCAAAACTAGTCCTCTCTTGATTTCGCAACCTCACCCTATCCACCCATATTACTTTTCCATGCTCCGGAGGAGCATTTTACTTTCTTGTCCTCTTAGCACTTTAAAGATTCTCTGACAATATTCCAATGTTGTTAAACATTGGCCTTAAGATTAGCTCGTATGTCGAGGCCGAGGGAGAATTGGCAAGAGGAGGCCTCTATGAACGAAATTCCCCACCAAAAAAGTGGATCCCCCTTTGGTACCAATTTTGGTCAATAGGGCCCCAAGGCAGTAGTGACCAATGATCACTTCCATCGGTTCGTCAACATGCTCATTGAAACGAGCGTAGTCGATTTACTACATGTAGTGCTCCCAACCAAAACGCCTACAAACGCTGTTTTAGGCCATTTGAACAGTGGTCAATAAGGCCCCCGAGACCATAGTGACCAATCGTCACTTCCATCGGTTTCGGCAATATGCTCATTGAAACGAGCGTAGTCGATTTACTACATATGCCCTCAACCAAAAGGTCCGAAAAACGCTGTTCTAGGCTATTTGACCAGTGGTCAATAGGGCCCCAAGGCCGTAGTGACCAGTGGTCACTTTCGTCGGTTTCGGCAATATGCCCATTGAAACGAGCGTAGTCGATTTACTATATCTGCCCCCGACCAAAACGCCGAAAAACGCAGTTTTAGGCCGTTTGACCAGTGGTCAATAGGCCCCATAGGCTGTAGTGACCAGTGGTCACTTCTGTCGGTTTCGGCGATATGCCCATTGAAACGAGCGTAGTCGATTTACTATATATGCCCCCGACCAAAACGCCGAAAAACGCAGTTTTAGGCCGTTTGACCAGTGGTCAATAGGCCCCATAGGCTGTAGTGACCAGTGGTCACTTCCGTCGGCTTCGACGATATGCCCATTGAAACGAGCGTAGTCGATTTACTATATATGCCCCCAACCAAAACGCCGGAAAATGCTGTTTAGAGTGAGTTTTCCCAACTTTGACCCCGGGCGAGGAACCACGGGAGCCATGCTGACCAGTGGTCACTTCGGGCGGTATCGGCAGTATGCTCATCGTTTTCAGCGACCCCGATTTACTATATATGGGTACCACCCCGACGCCGAAAAACGCCATTTTTAGTAACTTTTAGGCCATCTCTAGTAAAAGTGGGACTTAGCAACTTTTACCCAAAACAGGCCAAAAAATGCAAAGTTTGGGCCTATCTCCTCAAAGCTACAGAGCGAAATTAAAAAATCCCCCTCGTTACTTTGTGTGCATTGGCCGAAATATTCAAATAAAATAAACCAAACCGATCTAGCTGCTAGCCTGTGAAAAAAAGTCCACCACAACCGAAGTGCCAAAATAGCGAAAGTCCGACTTTGGGGCCTTGGCACAGAGCCAAAATTGGCCAGGTGCCAAAATGACCAAAAAAAGGTAGCATGGGGGGATACTGTCTACCAACATATAACAGTAGTATTGGACCAAAATGCCCACAACGTTCCAACACTTCGCTAGAAAATGCACTTCCGAAAAGCGTTATTCACCTAGAAAAAAAAGCAAACGCAAACTAACTGTTGCCAAGTGCAAAAATTTGAAGTTTCGAATTCGAACCAAAAGTATGGTGATACTTGTAGTACTACTCGAGTACTTTACGATGGCACCCTTACATTTTTACATTTTTACATTTTTACGAGTTTACATTTTTACCCCTCCCGAACCTCTAATTAGCTGGCTCCAGGCCAACACGGTTTCCAGGGGGCCGCGCAGACGCCTTTACACCCATATTATGTAGGGGCGCTATCGCGCCCCTACATAATTCTCTTAACATCTAAAAATTGGACGTACTCTGCAAAGCTCTGAATCACATGGAAACCCAATATAATATATTAAGAATGAGATTAGAAAAAACAGTGATCACTAACAATATTTTACACCGAGTCCGCGTATTTTTACTGCCTACTTTGTTCTGCATTATTGTATTCCGCTCTACGTCAATCTCATTTTCGGCTGACTAACTCAAAGTTTTCAAACGTTTCAAGTTTCAAAAGTTCAAGTATATGTATGCAAAACGTAACTGAAAACTAAGCAGGCTTAGCTTTGAGCCTAGTCAAAGAAGCTTCACACATCTCCCTCTGCCTTCTATATGGGCTAGCCGCTAGCCCCCCCCCAATTCACAAATATAGCCATCTAAAAAGCAGACTATTGTTGTTCGCCGGAATTATCCAGAATGGCTGACCGGCCGGCAGCTCGTCCCAAACAGGAGCCTATGACAGGCTAGCCAGTCAAATGCAGGCCGACCTGTCTGCAACCGTTCGTTTTGCTGTCCTGTCACCTAAAACGGGCCACCAACAGCACTTAGAAGTGTCAAATATTTCAATTTTAGCTGTTATTCTGACTAGCCAGGAATGGCCAGCCAGCCGGTGTCTCGATCTGGGCCGACGAACAACACAGTCACAACAGAATACATTATAGGCTGTACGTATATATAATCTTTAAACACAGCCGGGACAGCCAGTAACAGGAATCAAATCACAGGGAAACTTAGTCGACAAATTGGCCACTGTGGCAGCATTCAACCACAGGCGATACTCTATCTCATTGAAGGTTTTGTTGACACGGCCACGCTGAAAGCCCAGCCTCTCAAAGAATTTGATCGAGCCCTTGTTCTTCAGGCCAATCTTGGCCAACACTGGCACAGCGAGAGGTTGCAGGTCCTCCGATGAGTCTGTCTGGTCAGAAATTCGCCGTCGTCGCTGCGTCTCACGATAGGCCCACTGAAGGGCCAGCGAGACCATCTCCCGGCCGTAGCCATGACGCTGCAGTGTGGAGTCGCCAATCATCAGCGATAGTTCCAGCTGCTGCTGCAGTGGTGGCGAACCACAATCAGAAGGAGCAGTGAGATCATCACCCAGCGACGGGGGTTCCTGAGGATAATTAGATTCAGAGTTTCCCTCGTAGGACCAGATCAGGTTCACATCACCAATCATTCGCGGAGGCTGAAAAACAAGAAGTTTTCCAAAAATATGTATAGTCTGGGGGGGGGGACATGAATAGGGAAGCAAGCCTCCAACTTTTTCTCCGTTTGGATTTGGATCGGTTTGAGTATATATACTGTTATGTACCGTGGGCAAATACCTATCCAATCGTATATTCAAACTTCTCTTATACCTCTCTCAGTTTGGCGATAACAGGATTTGTCCATGTTTACCCGCAAATCGGGGAAAAAACATGGTGCGGGGAAAAACATGGCCCGGATTTCTACCAACCAACCATTTAGAGTGCTTTAAAAGCGTTGTTTCAGCTGTTTTCAGCGTGCAGAACTACCTAGGTACCTTTTTTACCTCACAACAAGCTTAAAAGCCGACATTTTGGTCAAAATGCCAATTCGCCGTACCTAACCAGTTTGGGCATGAAACCTGCTGGGAACTGGCCATAATATGCAGAATATCGTTAGAAATAAGTTAGTTGTGTTAAAAATTGCAATATCAAATCATTTTTTAAGTTTTTTTAAAAATTTTCATTTTTACTATTGAAACTTCTGAAACCTAGCATGTTGATGCTGCAAATCAAATTTTCGAGCTAGAAGCTTCAAAAATGCTCAAAGTTGGCATATTTTGAGGTTTTTAATGGTTTTAAAGCATTCTCTTTCATATAGAAGCATTAGTTACGGTTTCCTGAAGCATACGCAAAAATGTAAAAATTTGGTCACCATGTTTTTCCCCGCTCTAGTGGACCCCATGTGGGCGAAAACATGGTCAATTTTTTTACTGGGTTGACGTAGGGGAAAACCACTATTGCCATGTGATAGAGCAAGTCGAATTCGCATGCAAATTTATAGCAACCAAAGTTTGATAGTTGGTTAGATATTATATACGTACTTGCAAACTTTCGAAAATCCTTGGCATTTTGGCCCATTTTGAGAGGTCAGCTTTGGTCAAGTACTGTGCTTACAGATTCGAACTCAGAGACCAATCTGGTACTGTAGGGTATACTTCTAGACTTGCTCTTTCTAATGGGCTATACTAGGCAGCTGCAGCTGCTATGGTTGGGGAGTAGGCGACTATGTTTTTTCACCTTCTTTTCCGGCATGTTCCCCCCCCCCTGACTATATCTATCAAATTATTTCTAAGGGTAGACGCGGTCCTTAAAGATTAGTTCAGGTGGTCAATCATGAGAATCAGGCTTCAAAATATTCAGCCATCTAAACTTGATTACGCAGTGTCAACTAAATTTGAGTATATAGTTACAACCACTAGCGTAGCCAGAAAAAATATCGGTAGGGAATGCAAAATTTTTCATTGGTCTGAGAGCCCCCAGAAGCTGAGAAATTTTTTCAATTTCGTGAGCTTCATGGAAATTTTAATGGACATTCTTTGAAATTAAAATACACCAAATAGGCTATATGGTACTCACTTTGGGATGTGAAACACATATCATGATGGTGCGATACACTTATATATATCGCATACAAGGCGCGAAAATTTTTTGAAAAATAGGCGTTTTACTAGTAGCAGGGAAAAATTCCTTGGAGGGTCCATAATTTCGGAGGGGGATTCTTCACCATTCCTTCCTGGCTACACGCCTGGTTCCAGCTAAACGTAGGAAACTACTTCTCGGCCCAGGTTACTTTATTACACTCAAGAACGAAAAATTCTTTGCAAAAATAAGACTTTCGAACAGTGACCCAACGAACAGAACACCAACACCTGTCGAACAACGACCCAGGTGAGATCTGGCGCCCAGTGTTTTTTGCTCAAAAAAGCGCGCAATGACACACTTTTTCCTGAAATGAGTAATAAATTTTGGGCTTGTGCGCACGCGTGCGCACCCTTTCTAGCGACACGGAGAGAAAAATTACTGAAAATCTTTGCTCAAAGTGCTCAGAAAAATTGCTCCTGGCTCTCAATTTCACAAAAATCTCCAATTTTGCCTGGGGGCTCCGCCACAAAACCCCCGTCCTTACTTGCCTACTACTGGTTTATCGCTAAGTTGCGACCTGACTTTCAGTAAACAAGCTAGCATTAATATACAATCTCCCATGGCCTAACGTTCATATGATTTAATCTAGCATGAATGGGCAACTCGCACTGCATATTCAAGTTATGAAATATAAAACTGAGTGCCAAATTTTAATTTTAGTTTGCTGGCTTTTTCCTACAGGGGGGGGGGGGGGGTGTTGGGCCCCCCCCCAGAAATTCGTTCCCCCCCCCCAGACTTGGGTCGCCCCCCCCCGACTTGGGTCCCCCCCCCCGACTTGGGTCCCCCCCAGAATCGCCCCCCCAGGATTCTGGCCTTCCCCCCCCCCCAGAACTCTAAAATGCCCGGAAAAATAGGGTTTTGAGGGTAAATTTTGAAACTTTTTCCGGCTTCGCCGGATGTTTATCCATTTTTAAGCATTTTTAGCTATTTTAAGCTTAAATTTAAGTTAAAAATAATTAATTTCTTAGCTCAGCAGCAAAAAATAGCTATTTTTAGGAATTTTTTTGAAAAATTTTTCTTCCCCCCCCAGACTTCCCCCCCCCAGAAATTTTGCCTAGGAAAAAGCCAGGTTTGGCAGTTTTTGGAGAATTTTACAAAACTTTAACAGGAGATTCCGTGACAGCTAGGTTTGTTATTGTCCGTGTTTACTCTACCCACCGACGGTTCAAAAAGCATTTAAAAATTGAGATGCTCTGGGCTGAGCCCTGAAACTTACTGAATCTCATGTCGGAACCATGAATCATTTTCGGATAACAGCCAGTTTTCGATGAAATGTATTTTTTGTTTTGAGAAAAAGCTGTGCGGATTCTTCGCTTGCTATCAACTTAAAAATTGCCAAAGGTTTCAATGATTTCGCTAAATGTACAGTATAAAAATTTACTTTTATATCAATAGAACTTAATGCAAATTTACTTTTATATCAATAAAACTTGAAGATTATCAAATGTAGCCAAATGGTTGCTATATTTTAAAGTCTTTTGCTTCAGAGACTGAGACCCGTCGTTGCAAAGTTAGGTGAGTGTGCAAATTTTTCCGCTATTGAGTTATCAAGGCGTCTTATAATCAACAGCTCTGAACATTGTAGAAAGGTCATGCAATTATATATATACTAAATAAATGCAAACAGCAATTTATGCTAAATTTTAGCATTTTTCCTGCTATGTGCACTTTTTTTTAGCAATTATAAAAATTTTGGGACAGTGCAAAGGAGCAAACGCAACGTGCTCGAGCAAAAACACTGCTGTAGCCTCGAAAAAAAATAAAATTTTTAGCTATTTTCAGCTAAATTTAGATCTGACTATACTTTTCAAAATTGGATACGCCCCTAGAAAAT
>JASAND010021343.1:0-12359 GCA_030248195.1 Trissonchulus latispiculum | reverse complement strand
CCATCGAAAAGTTTTGCAGTTGTTGTTGTTGTTCCTGGATCATCTGGTTAGGAACCAATACGATGGAGCGGACTAGAGCCGCCCCACACCCCGAAGAAAGTCCACCACTGATACTGGGGCCTCCGTAAGGATCGAGAGGGATGGGTTGATCCCCAGGTGCCTGACCCGGGAGGGAGTGTGCGCAGGACAGTCGAGTAGTAAGTGCTGGAGGTCATGAGATTCATGCCCGCTATCCGGACATCTGGGACTGTCCGCCATTCCAATTATATGGTGGAACGCTCCAAGGATACTGCAGTGCCCGTTGCTTCGTAACTGGGCCAGCACAGTTCGTTCCTGTTTGGACAAGCCGCTTTCCAGGGAGGGGTCGGGTGCAGATCCGTTGGCGTAGATGCAAGAGGGTCGGAATTCTGTCCGGTTTTTTCTCTGAAATTCCGTTTGATCACGGACTTGGCAGTCGCAAAGTCAACGCAGGCCTCATGCTGGTCCAGATTTCCAGATGCCGCCTTTGCGATTTCATCAGCCGCCTCGTTTGCGGCTACACCGATATGGGCAGGGATCCACTGGAAGGATATATGGCAACCCAGGCTGGAAAGTTCCACCAGTTTCCCCAGATATTGTCCAGCAATGTCGAGCCACCGCAGAGGTTTGCGGCCGACAATTTGGCTATGCTGAATTGGGAGTCTGTGCAGATCCGGATCTCCTTCCAGTTGGGATGGCGATTCCGGAGAGCCCAGGCTAAACCTGCATCAATAGCTACAAGTTCAGCTTGTAGCTAGAGCAGACACGCCCGGCAGGGCTCAGGATTCGGTCTAGTTCTTCACCATTCGGCGCCGTGACTACCGCTGAGGATTCACCGTTGTAGATACCGGATTCTGCTGAGCCATCAGTCCATATTATAGCGTCAACCGGCGGGAGGCGATTAAGTGTCTCCTCCACCTGTAGGCAGACAGTTTCCGGGGTAGCGTTTCTGGGGGTGAGGGTCCTCAGCGTAGAGTAGAAGGTGGCGTTGGCGGCTGTCCAAGGCGGGTGGCTAGGCAGTTTCAGATATTCTCGTTGGCACATATTCAGACCAGTCGTTTCGCTGGTATTGCTTTTGATCAGACGCCAGGATTTCTGAGATTTCAGCCTCTGTTGTACTTGAGCCTCCGCGGAGACCCGCCTGGGGTTATTTTCTGTCAGCCGGAGAGATTTTTCATAGACACAGGCAGACAGTACCTCTGCTCGCAGTCGCAGCGGTGGCAGGTTTGCTTCGGTTCTAACCAGGTCGGCCGGTTATCCAGCATAGCATCCAGCAATTACCCTGGCCGCCGAGTTTCGGATGGTCTCTAGCTTAGCCACGGTGCTATCTGACGCAGAGGGATACCAGGCAGGCAGAGCATATTCGATGATTGATCTGATGTAGGCAATGTACATCAGGCGGAGGTCATCTTTGGAGGGGAACCCATAATCTTCCCGCTACTGCGCTGAGTGTAGCAATTCTTTTCCGGCAGCGGGTTTTCAGATTCTTGACGTGAGGGGCAAATGATTCCAGTCCAGCGTTACCCCCAGGAATGATGGATTCGGATCATAGGGGACTGGACTACCACAGATGGAGAGGCTGGGCTGATGGTTGGCTTGTTTGCTGTGGGTAGAGAAAATGCAGCAATGACATTTTTCAACATCTATGACTGCTTCATTTTCTTTCGCCTACGCTGTGATGGTGTACAGGGCTTCCTGAACTTTCGCTTCGGCTGTCCTGATGTCTGGATCGTAGGGATGGGGCGCGTGAAAAAAAGGACTGGAAAAAAATGTTTTTTCCGTTTTTTCCATTTTTTCCGATGGGGTGGAAAAAATGGAAAAATATTCCTAACATTATTTTGACTTTTTTACAATAAAATATCATGTTTTCTGAGCTTTTCCAGCAATTTCACACTATTTACAACCTTTTCCGTGGGTCATAGTAGGTGGGGTGGGGGTATGCTAAATCTGACGAAATTGTATTTGGGTTTTTTTCGATGCATCGGAAAAATATGGAAAAATAATTCGGGACATGTTCTGAAAGTTAATTTATAACATCGGAACATTAAGAAACCATCGAAACCAGTGTTTAATGAGGTAAGAATACGATACAAGAAATAAAAATGCTCCTCTGGAGCATGAAAAAGTAATATGGGTGATGGTGAGGTTGCAAAATCAAGAGAGGACTAGTCTTTAAAATGCTTAATATGGGGCTAGGTTAAAAAATAGAAGAGGACTAGGTTGTGAGCGAATTAATATGGGCACAGCTTCGCCGAACAACCCATATTCGCGGCTTGTAAATGTAAATTATTATGCATATCCACGATACATTTAGTTTATAGTGCATAAATAACCTAGAGATACGGTATGTGCTCGAGCTTTATTCGATCGAATTATTATTTTACCAAACGTTTTCTTCGATAAGTGCTTCATACTAACCAGCGCATTTTACGTATCCATTTATACGGAAAATTTATATTCAAGAATAATTTAGGACTCTCCCACGATCTTCTATTTCCTCCTGACTTGGACCAATAGCTTTAGCATCATATCCTTAGACCTCTCCTAGTAGTAGAGCCTGCAGTAGTTCAACACAACAAAATGATGATGTTTTCATTTCATGAAATGTACTGTATATATTCCTAGCAGCTAGTCTAACAGTACATGCAAACAGCTAATATTCGATGAGTATTCAATTCAACTGCTTAATTTTTTATTGACTGACATTGATAGCTCTAAGCTAAGACGAAACGTGAAATTCCGCGAATATGGGTTGTTCGGCGAAGCTGTGCCCATATTAATTCGTTCACAACCTAGTCCTCTTCTATTTTTTAACCTAGCCCCATATTAAGCATTTTAAAGACTAGTCCTCTCTTGATTTTGCAACCTCACCATCACCCATATTACTTTTTCATGCTCCAGAGGAGCATTTTTGTTTCTTGTTCAATACCTAACAGTGGCGTGTTCAACCAAAACTGTTAAAATATCTGGAATTGTTTATTTTACCTGTGTTACCTATGAAAACCACAAACTAGGTCTAGTAGAACCGCCAAAGTATACAGAAGTGACTTGTCCTTTGCTTTAACAGCGTCATTCGCTGAAAATATTTGATTCCTGTAACCACTACTAGAATCTTTCTAAGCGCTTGTGTAATTGCATTACCCCTGTGGGGCTACAAATATCGTGAAAACTGCTTCTGTGCATGCAAAAACATGAAATAACGCAACTTTTACCACATTGTGTAATTTTGGAGTGAATGAAAAAAAAAGAAAAAATGGAAAAAAATGGAAAAAACCGGAAAAAAGGTTTTTTCCGGCAATCATTTTTTTCCGGAAAAAACCAACCCTACTGGATCGGAGCACCATACCGCCACGTCGTCTGCGTAGATGCTGCCTTCGACTTGCTGCCGTAGTATGTCGTCGATGAACACGAGGAAGAGAAGTGGAGACAGGACAGGGCCCTGTGGGACACCTTGATGGAAGATTCTAGGCATGCTGAATGACTGATTCACGTGGACCCGGCCTTTTCTGTGGGTGAGGAAGGACTTGATCCATTTCACCATCAGCCGAGAGACTCCTTTCTGGAAAAGCTTCCACAGGATCCTTTCCCTTATAGCCGTGTCAAAGGCTCTTGAAAAGCCAATCATGGCCAAAACCGTCCGTTTTGCGGGGGGGGGGGGTCGCTTCTGAAATCCATCCACCGCAGGCTGACTGAGCCTGCAGATGTGGTCTTCTGTGGATCTCAGCTGGCGGAAGCCAGCCTGGACGGGGGTCAGCTTCTGATGAGCCACCACTGAAGTCTGGATTTGACCATACTTTCCAGCAGTTTTCCCAGACAGCATGTCAGGCTGATTGGTCTGTAACTTGTTGTCTCGGCAGCCGGTATACCCCTCTTCAGGATAAGGATGATGTCGGCTACCCTCCAGGGCTGGGGGATTTCTCCTTGCAGCCAGTATGGGTTGAAGAGAAGAAGTAGGTATGATTTTCTAGCTTCCGACAAGTTGATCAGCATTTCGTTAGTAATACCATCCCGTCCAGGGCTTTTGCCAAGTTTCAGGTTGTTCAGGGCTAAGTCCAGTTCCAGCCGTGAGAAACTGGAACATCGGGTCTTCTTCGCCGTTCCGGAACCGGTTGCTGAGAGACTATTCACCTCGATCCTTTTTTCTTTCTCTGCTCGGTTGGCTTGACGTAGCCTACACTGGAATACTGCTGGACAAAGGCTTTGGCTTTGCCGGTCTCCGACTACCACTTTGCCGGAGCACAGTAGAGCAGCGTTTGGAGTTGAGTCGGATTTTCTGCCGTCGATAGCATTGATCACAGACCACACTTTTCTGGGGTCTGTTCTGGCACTGAGGGTCGAGGCAAAGTTTTCCCAGTATTCCTTTTTCAGACGTCGAATGGTCGCCACACAGTTTCTCCTCGCTTCAATCCAGCGTTCTCTGGCCTCCGGACTGTCCATGGCCGTGGCCAAGTTTTGCAGTCAACTAATCACTAATCAACTAATCACTTTTATGCCACGGGACCCGGGAGGGTCAAGTCGGAAACCGCTTCCCGGAGGTCCATAGTAGGCTCTACCTGGCCTCTCAAAACTTTGTCTATAGAGGTTTTCTGGTGCGCCCAGCTCATTCCCGGTATCCGTTTTGCCGTCCGACGTACCTATTTTGCTGGGCTGTTAAAGTTTGCCGTTTGAAGGGTCATTCGTGTGGTGGGTCAAGTGGTCGCAAATAAAATCTTTCAAAAGTGATCAAATTTGGTATCAAATGAAAGGCCTAAGTGAGCTGAGCAAGTTTTGTCATAGAACTGCGTACTCAAAGTGGCTGTAGAGTGCAGTGGTGGGGTGGGGTGGGGACTTAGGCGATTTTGGGTCAAAAATAAAATTTTCAAAAGTGGTCAAATTTGGTATCAAATGAAAGCTCTAAGTGAGCTGAGCAACTTTTGTCATAGAACTGCGTACCCAAGGTGGCTGTAGAGTGCTGTGGTGGGGTGGGGTGGGGAATTAGGCGATTTTTGGTCAAAAATAAAATTTTCAAATGTGGTCAAATTTGGTATCAAATGAAAGCCCTATGTGAGCTGAGCAACTTTTGTCATGGAACTGCGTATATACCCAAAGTCGCTGTAGAGTGCTGTGGTGGGGTGGGATGGGAACTTAAGGCGATTTTGAGTCAAAAATGAATTTTAAAAACGGTCAAATTTGTGTTAAATGAAAGTTCCTAAGCGAACGGAACAACTTTTGTTATGGAGAGCCACCCACCCAAATTTGCTGTGCCAAATGTGCCTGTGCCTATGAAACTTTTGTCTTTACTTCTTCAACCGGAATTTAAACGATATATAGACACAGCCAACAAACACATATTATCCTCTTTTGTGCGGAGAATTTGTGTTACTTGTGTATATATACATAGCGTTTTCTATAGAAAATAGTATTCGACTCGCCCCATAGTAAGAGTATTAGACTCGAGCTGTAATAACGCAACATTGTAACAATGTATACATATATATACGTATATAACCGTCAAAAAGGATACAAGTCAGATCCAAATCATAGCCATTCTCCTGGTATCTCCTCTTGTTCTTGCTGACTAATCCACGAGCAAATTTGGTGGCCATTTATATATAATTAAATAAAACCGGGTGTACAAGGTGGAGGGCGCTATCAAGACATCAACCAGTAACAAGAATGAGCAACAATATACAAACAGGCGCCATTGTGGAGTCGGCGAAGATTATAACATCACGCTGAAGCATAAAACACAAACATGTATACGTACAAGTGGAGAAACACCCTCGGCATGCAACCAACTTGTTAGAACAGGGAAACATTTAGACACAATATATATACACAGCAGGGGCGCACCAAAGGGGGGGGGGCGGCCGCCCCCCCTGTCAGGTTTCGAAGGTCAGAAAAATTAAGAAGCAAAAAGGAGAAAAAGCAGAAAAAACAAAAATTTTCGCGCCTTCGGCGCGGATTAACTATTCTTTGGTTGTTTTGAGGATAGCATATGGGGCGGGGTGGGGTGGCTGGTCTTCAATTATTATTCGGTATACGTATATAGCAAGCAGCGGTTGCTGGCTTTCTGTGCGTACTATGCATAGTATGCGTTGCTGTTTGTTTCTATTTTGATTTAACATATATATATGGTAAACTAAAATATTATCTGGTCAAGGCAACATTATGTCTAACCAACCAACTATTCACTTACTTATACATATACCTATTAAACTGCTCAAGGCAAAGAATTCAAAGTTTTGAACACAATTTTACTCCGAAATTTAAAATTTTCTTCTACTTATAGGGGGCAGCGCCCCCAGAAACCTTGCGTATCTATTTTTCGATAGCTAGTCATACTCTGACACCGCAGTTCGACGAGCATGCAACGTAAAATGAAGCTAAGGTCTGTAACGTTGTTTAAAAATGCAGTAAATCGAAGCTAAAAGCGTTTATAGCTTTATACTATATAATTTTTGTAATTTTACGCAGTCGAAATTAAAAATACGCATTCTAAAATAAAAATATATATACGCAAAATTTACGCAGGTGCGTTTTTCAAGCGTTTATAGCTTTATACTATATAATTTTTGTAATTTTACGCAGTCGAAATTAAAAATACGCATTCTAAAATAAAAATGTCGAAATTGTTAAAGCATGAAGCTCAGCTGCACAAGTTTATGCGGGGGCGTGCATTACAAGGACAGTAGTCCTTTGCATGCCATAATTTATTTGGTTTCACGCAATGTGTGTACTTTCATAAACTAAATAACTTTAATTTGTTGTTCTCAGTCGCATTTTATTTAAATATCTAATAGCGTACAAACCCGGGTTGCCAACCTTGCGTCACTGTGTGTATATATACGCTCATGCCTTTGTATGAGTTTATATATAATTGTCTACTAATCCTGTCACGACGTAGCCGCTTACATGCATCAGCATCGCCGTGGCAGATGTAATACCTGTTGTATGTGGACGCGGCATTGGGGTTGGGCGGCCGCGGGGCAAATCACGTCTATGTAATAAAAGATAATGTACTAACAAGGCGTGATTTACTCGGGATTAAAAAAAATATAAATATACGCAAAATTTACGCAGGTGCGTTTTTCAAAAAATTCATTAAAAACCCCTGATATGCACGCTTTTTTACAAAATACAATTTAAAATGCACACACAAAAGCTTAGTCAAATTTTGCTACTGCTAACCACAACATGGCTCAAAAAATTTTCAAATAGGTGAAGCTTTTTAAAAAGAGCTCTAGCTTTTAGCTGGGGACTGCCGCCCCCAGACCCCCGCTTCTTCCCAATTTTTCTTATCATAGCCACGTTGCTTTGCTTTGTTTAGCGTTTTATTAGGTTGGGTTATATAGTACGTATATACCTTATGTATCCGGTGAAACCAGGGCGCTAGCCAGAAGACAATTTTAATCCTTTGAAACAACAAAAAGTAGACAGAAAAAATTGTTTTCAGGTCTAAAATGCAAAAAAAATCTCAACTTCTGGGGGGCTGCGCCCCCCAGACCCCCTGCTTTCGCATTTCTGAGAATGATTAATTCTATTTAACTACCTCAACCAATGTAACCAATTACTACATGTTTGTTCTCAAAGCACAAAAACATGTGTAAAAATAACTATAAAAAATTTCAACATTGTTGCCGCCCCCCCTTTCGGAAAACGCTGGGTGCGCCACTGATACACAGTGCATGGTTATAATATTGAGAATCTGCTGAAGCGGAAAAATGCCGTTTCTCAACAAATAAAATGACACAAACCAGCTTTGTGCTCCGAATAGGGAATGTATTTGGCGACTAAAATGACATAAACCAGCTTTGTGTGCCGGATAGGGAATCTACGTACTCGACCAGCAAAATGACAGAATCCATCTTTGTCGACGAATAGGGAATTCCCTCTTTAGCCCTATTCGCGCAAACATTTGCTGAAGCGGGAAAAGACTGGTTCATAGTCTTTTCAAAACTTAATACTGTAAAGTTGAAGGGGAAACAAGCCGACTGATTTATTGCACAAAAGGAACTGGTTAAATAGCAACTACATTGATATGCATATTAAATAAACTATATATAAATAAACAGTCAACAGACTGTCATTTAAGACTATCACGTGAATGGCATAACATCTGACAAACTACGTCAAACTGTTTGGGAAAACTCAGGATCTCGTCTCGCCCGTTGTGGTCACTGATTCTCTTCACCAAGTTGTTGATGTGGAGGAGGAGGAGGAGGAGGAGGAGGATTTTCTTCTGGCTATTCCGGCTGTTCGACATCAGATTTCTGGCACTGGAAAGATTTGACATTCCATTGATTCATCGTTATCGACTACGTATCGTTGTAATGAGTCCTGGCCAGTTTACGAGAATTCCAAACTTGGCCATTTTCGAACTCGTAAGTCATCGTCCCCGCTGTTTCAGGATACTTAATGACTTGGACGAAGATGGTTTGCATTGTCCTCATCTTCCTCCCAATGCGTATGGCTTCGAGCGGGAACTTCCCTGTGACCGAGTGGGTAGTAATTCGATTGGAAAAAAGCAGTTTCCTAATCGTGACTTCCCATGACGTGTACTACAAGGACCTTAGCCCTTAGCATGCCACGATAAATCCTGCATTGGTTTCTGGAGAATGCTTTAAATGGTTATGAAATTTTTACTATTTAAACAAACTATGGTTTATACGTACGTACGTTCCCAGTGGACTACCAAACTCTGGCGTCATCGTAACTGTTTGTCTAGTAACCCTGACTTAATCTTGCGGCTTGCACGCACCAGCCTTGTCACGTCAGATGTATACACAGATGCTGTGTTTTTTTTGCGAAAAAAACTGCGAAATTCCGCACTTTTTTAAAAAATTCCGCAACTTTTTTCGGAGCTCTACGTAAAGTTCCGCAAAAATTTTTGGTCTTGAGTAGAAGTTTTCAGTTGTCTCAGATTAAAATTAAACGTGTCTCACATACTTTTTGAAGCAAATTTTCAAAAAATTTTCGCGCCTACGGCGCGTATTTCTATACATAGACACCTTTTAATCTTAGCTGAGTTAGAATGCATAGTGACAGCCAGTGGCGCAGCCAGAACTTTGTGACGGGGCATGCGGACCAGGGTTTCTCAAAACTG
The DNA here is from genome assembly GCA_030248195.1 of Trissonchulus latispiculum. Classification (NCBI taxonomy): domain Eukaryota; kingdom Metazoa; phylum Nematoda; class Enoplea; order Enoplida; family Ironidae; genus Trissonchulus; species Trissonchulus latispiculum. The sequence goes on along the minus strand of JASAND010021343.1, from coordinate 3,256 downwards.
GGTCTGTCCTCCAAGGTGTTTTTGCTGGGCTTCCTTCAATAAAGGAGGCATAAACGACCCTTCCCCTCCTAAAATTCGCCCCCAAAACGTTTTTACCCCATTTGGTGGTGATACCTAATTTTGCCCTAAAAATCGCTCAAGAGGTTAAATTTTCAAGATTCCCAAAAATATGTATATATTTAAGCATTGAACTAAATCTGCTTAATTTTTGCGCTAAAACTTAACTTTTTCAGTGACTGCTGAGGACGGTTTAATTCGGATAAAACCACAAGCTATTGTGCAGAATACCAGGAGCGAGGGTTTGCTGCCCATTCCCCAGCAGTTGAGAAAATTAAAATTTAACAGCAATTGAAGAATGAAAATCATTGCGGTAATTGCAATAAGCTGCGGTGACTCCCAGCTAAATGGTAAAGCTTTTTAGACTATGCAAGGCTTAAAACCGATATTAACCCGGGTTTGAAACTCACGTTTGGTTATAACATTGGGTTAACCCTAACCCTAAACCTAACCCCATCTGCGAAACCCCGGTTTCGCTAACCACAGTTTTATAACATTGGGTTAGGGTTGATAACCCGGTTGCTAACCCGGGTTAGCGATTTAACTGGGTTAAATCGCTTTATAACATTGGCCCCTGGGGGGTTGCGCCCCCCAGACCCCTGCTTTCACTTCTAAGACTGATTTAATTCAATTTAACCACCTCGATCAATGGAGCCTACTACTGCATGCTTATTCTCAAAGCATGTGAAACATGTGCAGAAATAAAAAATTAAAAAGAAGAATTTCTACTTTGGTGCCGCTCCCCTGTCAGAAAACTCTGGGTGCGCCACTGATAAGGGGGGGTCCATTTTTGGCCTATTTTTCGACCATCTCTAATTTTTCTCATTTTCACATATTTTGTTGTCCGATTGGTATATTTTCAAAATAAATAAAATATTATTTTGATGACTTTAAAAATAAAGTCGGATGGATCTCTTACGGTTAATGAGTAATTTCACCTCAAAGTTGATGTCAGTATATTGTGTTAAACATAGGATTAGGAAATTGGAAAAGCTTCAATTTTTTGACTAGTGACAAAAAAATCTCGAAGCTGGGCAAAGGTACCGGCATGATTTGGTAAATACGTTAGATAGAAACGTCTATTTATATGCTGCGATTTGTTGGAATTAGATTTTTGAGTTAATCCTTTGAATTTTTGTAAACAAATTTTTGAAACCTGTTGACTGTGAAATTAGACGTTTTTCGTTACTGAAATCGGGGGGTTCCAACTTTAAGCAAGCATTACAAAAATGCAAAGGCCTAACTAAAAAATCTAATTCCAGCAAATCACAATAAATTGACTTTTCTAACGATACCAAATCATGCTGGTGATCTTTGCCCAGTTTCGAGATTTTTTGTCACTAGAAGTCAGGCTTTTTCAAAAATTTTAAAATGTTTCGATTTTTGCCTTTAAATTAACTGCCAAATGTCAAAATATCGGGTCTGGGTAAAATCCGGCCCCGGACCCGGCCCCGGCCCACCTGGGTAAAGTCCGGCCCCGGCCCCATCACTGGGTAAAATCCGGCCCCATTGTAATATGAACGAGACTTATATATTTTTAATTCTATACGAAAGGTTTTAGATGGCACCAATTAATGCAAACAAAGAGTTAAAGTTCAATAGTAGTTCTTTTGTGAGCCTTTATATGACCTTTATTTGTTTTGACCTTTACACATTTATGTGACCAAAGCGTGTACAATATATATACGCATGCATTGACTATAAATTGTTGAGATGACATATACACAATGCAGACTCTGCGTGAAGAGTTATGCAAGACTATAATTGTTGTTTAACAGTTTGAAGTTTTATTTTGAAATTTTATTACAATATACGTAATGTATAGAACGTAACTAAACTTTTGAGAATTTCCACTAAGGATTTTCCTCTGGTTTACAAAATTTTCTCAGCTTTTGGGGGCTCCGCCCCCAGTCCCCCGCGTGTCTCTTCACTATTAATTTTTATGTACACATATTTATTTATACTTATATACACATGCTTCAGCTTTAGAAAAATAGTTATTTCTTGGTTAATATTGTACTATGCCTTAAATGTTAAAAATGTGTTTAAATACACCCAAATTACTAAAATTCATTAGTTATCTTTAAAAAACTAAAAAATAAGAATTTCGCAATTTTTTGCAAAATTCCGCAAAAAATTTTGGAGGACTGCGTAAAAGTTCGCAAAAAGCTTCGACGAAAAAAAAAACACAGCACAGATGTACATTATACATTGTTGTGTGAGGACGTGGCGTAATGGCTGGCATTTTCCTAGGCAAAAATTTCTGGAGGGTGCACGGATTTAGGGGGGGGCGAGAAAAAAGTTTTCAAAAAACACTTAAAAATAGTTATTTTTGCTGCTGAGCTTAGCTGATTTTTAACTAAATTTAAGCCTAAACAGAATACCTAAAAATCCGGCGCAACCGGAAACTTATTTGTCCGGGCACTGAGTTCTGGGGGGAAAGATCCGAATCCCGAGGGGGGGCTAGTCTGGGGAGGCGATTCAGTTTGGGGGATATAGTCAGGGAGGGGAAAACACACCCGAAAAGATGGGGAGAAAAAACACACCCACCCAGAGAACTCAAGGTAGCAGATATAGAGACCTAATATAGCGCAAATGAGATCTTTTTACAGTAAAACCAAACCCATAAGGTTGGCATGGGCCAAAGCGGTCTATTCTGACAGTGTTCCAAAGTTGACCCCTTAAAACAAAGCGAAAACCTAAGAAATTTTAAATTTTGCTAAGCTTATTTCTAGACACTTTCAAGAAAAACTTAGCTAGTCTTTAAAATAGGGGTATATGTGGACCCCCTCTAGCGTTTGGTATAGATGGCAGCCTCCTACCTTTTATGCAGGCTGAGTACTGGGTGTGTTTTTTCTCCCCGCCCATTTTGACCCCTCAGCGGGGAAAAACACACCACCCAATTTTTACAAATAGTCCAATATGTATATAGTTCTGAGCAATACTGATGCTCTTAAACGATAAAGCGTGTCTTGTTTTGTAATTCTGGTTCAAAAAATACGCACTTAGAGCTTCTAATAGCTCATAAATTAAGGACGAAAATTTGCTGCATCATTGTGCCAGGTTTCATATGTTTGCTTACTTGCTTGCTTAATCCTGGCGACAGATAGCTTCATCCCTAGCCAGCACTATGGTTGCAGTCACGAACAATTCCTCTCTACTGGACTCTATCAGCAGACAGATCGGCACAAATTTCCCC